>CAJNIZ010008558.1:0-10946 GCA_905231905.1 Symbiodinium pilosum
ACATGATTGCCCAAGCCTTGGCTGGAGGCTCTGGCACGACCACGTTGTGCGCGGTGGCCGCGGCTGAGGGGGCGTCCTCACTTACCAAGTTTCTTTTAGGTTTGTTAGGGGTCACCCGGGTATAGGGGAAGCAATGGTCTATACAACCAGATGTGGTTATGGGGGGGCTATAAGAATGGGCACTAGGGGATCTGCAAATAGATTAATTTAAGTATATATTCCCAGTATAACTTGTAGAGGCCCTGGGTAAACAATATAGTGGGGAAGAGATTACAGGGTTTTCCGAAATAGGGAAAATTAGGGTCTCCATGGCACCTTATACACCCCATGTCCCACCTGGTCAACTTTCTCAGCCTTCCCACTCTCTGGGCCCTGGAATGCAACCTTGACAGAGTGCACATATTTTAATTGTTTGTAGAGCACAAGTCCTATGCATGTAGCGAAAGCTCAGACCCTGACAGCAGGCTTCAGGCCATACAGCTGCGTGTTCACGGTTGTGAAAACAGCTTGCAAGACTGATTGGTCGGCCGTTGCAAGAACTTGCGTAATCGAATCCAAGTCCCTCTGCCTGCGCGGCGTGAAATTGGTAGTTGGCACCAGTCCTCATAGTAGAAAGGCTCATGTTTTTACCTGCAGTACGGACATGCACACACAAACAAATCTGCACGAAAATGCATTCGGGTGACCTTGCCATTGCTTGACGGGCTTGCTTGGGGTGCTTAACCAAAAACGCTTTGTCCAACTCGGGCTGCAGGTTCCGGGGCTGGATGTCCTCTGCATCCTCATCCGCCTGGGTGTCCTCCAGCGATAGGCTATGCATGTGCATTCAAGCAAATCCAAGCCGGCACATACAACGATACTTGTTCCAGTCTGTCCTCCACTTCCCTGGTGACATTGCTGCCCATCGCCTGTGTGTATTAAGGGAACTCATGAATGGACAGCACAATGCAGAATTGAAAATTGCATGCAGTATAGTGCTCATCCAGCCTGTGGAAACATGTTGGGTGGAAAGCTTTCTGTTCCGAATGGCTCCTGAAAACATGGCACACACACACACACATTGGCATANNTGTGGGACATTTGCCTTCTGCGGATCGCTTTCTGTTCCGGATGACTCCTGTCATGAATACATGGCACATGCACACATGGGAAAATGACACACAATGATATCTGCCCAGTGGCCTGTGGGACTGCCTTCTGCGGACGGCTTTCTGTTCCGGATGACTCCTCAGCAAAACATGGCGCACGCACACATAGGAAAACAACATACAACGATCTATGCCCAGTGGCCTGCGGGACCACTGTCTTCTGCAAACGGCTTTCTGTTCCGGATGACTCCTCAGCAAAACATGGCACGCACACACACACACACATTGGCATACAACATACAATGATCTCTGCCGGGGAGCCTGTGGGACATTTGCCTTCTGCGGATGGCTTTCTGTTCCAGATGACTCCTGCAAATATGGCACATGCACACCTGGGAAAACACCATACAACGATCTCTGCCCAGTGGCCTGTGGGACCATTGTCTTCTGCGGATGGCTTTCTGTTCCGGATGACTCCTCCAGCAAAACATGGCACACACACACACACACACGCACACACACGCACACATGGGAGTATATCATATACAATGCATGCCCGGGGAGCCTGTGGGACTGCTGCTTTCTGCGGATGACTTTCTGTTCCGCATGACTCCTGAAAACATTGCACATGCACACATGGGAAAATAACATACAATGATCTCTGTCCAGTGGCCTGCGGGACCATTGTCTTCTGCGAACGGCTTTCTGTTGCAGGTGGCTCCTGTACACAGTTCACACACATGGCAGGCTAACAAAAAAGCCATGTGCAAGTTTGGAAAAGGCTTTCTCTCCATAGTACAATGCTACATCAGAAATATCAGCCTGCTGCACCTTTGCCTCATGAATCAATGGTCTCGCCGCCAGCTCCTGCATCCAAAAGTGTTTGTTTGTCTAGCAGGGGCCAAAAAAAGCTGCACGATCTCCTTGGCCATTTCAGTAGGATCTGCTGCAGCGCCTTCATTGGGTTCCTGCCCGGACCAAAAAATGAATAGTGCAAATTAGATAAATACCGGAAACTGCATGGAGCATGCCTTGATGTCAGCATCATGGTTTCCATCTCCTGTGTCCTGCTCATGAGATGGCAACAGGTTCACATAGATCATTCTACTGTCTGTTGTGTTGTGCCACAATGCCGGAATTTCCTCGTGGAACGGGAGTTGGCTGTCCTGCGCAAGATTATTTTTGTTTATAATGTGCCTGCTTGCAAGTGCACAACTTTGGTAAAGCAAGATAGTCCTCCGGCAGCATCTGGGTCTCCATGTTGGCCCTAGGGTCTGCTCGGGCCACGTCAGCCACAGCCTCACCTTCCCTGCGCGATGTAGCAATCAGCTGCTGCTCTGCATGGGCCAGCCACTCGTTCCACAGATTCAGCTCAGCGAGAGCATCAGTCGATGTTCCCCACTCGTTGGGGTCACCAGCAATTGCTTTTATGAAGTGTGGGAACCACATATGCTCCCGCATTTGGGCAACTGCAAGCTTCACCCTCTGAGCTTCAGCATGTTTGGCATTGACCCATGCCACGAAACCCACATAATCCTCACCAATTTTGCTGATTTCTTTGAACACGGCCTGCGTGAGGTTTGAATGTTCTACGTATCACGAAGCTTCATGCAGACGCAATATTCAAATAGCCAACTCATTGCTTACAAGCAGCCTTTCCATTCCGATCCATAATCTGGGAATATTCCAGATAGTCCGGATGCCGAATGGCTTCCTGCAATGCAAAGAAATAGGCATTTGTGGGAATTGGGCTTGCATGGCTGACCACGTTGATTTCTTGCAAAAACAATGTGTTTCACTTCGCACTCAGAAACTGTCTGCTGCATGCACTTGTGGCCGAAAGTCCTCCAAGAGCTGTCCCGGATGGCGCGTAGCAACCTGTGTGAGCCGGGTGCATGCTTTTGAAAAACAATGCAAACTGTATAACAACATGTTCACATTAAATTGTCAAGGAACGTCATCAGCTGCATTTTTTGAAGCCATGGCTGGCTTTGGCTGCACTACTTCCGTATCACTATCTTCAATCTCCCATACTTCCCTATGGAGAGCTCTGTGGGACTCGTAGGCAAATTTTTCTGGTGAGGATTCTTTGATGCTGCCGGAATCCATTGTGCTCGATGAAGACTTGCGAAGAGAAGGTCTGGCTTTCTTCGGGTTCGCTTGTAACACAGCTTGCAATTTTGCCCCAACCTGGCTGGCTACATGCAAAACTTTATCATGACTGCGTGAGGTCACTGTATATTTTGTTATGAAACTGCCGGCCTCAGTTACGGACTTTCGCGTCAAAGATTTCCGCCAATACCGGCGAGCGTAGGATAAAAGTGAAAACAAGACGTCCGTCTCCTAGGTTTGCGCACGTATTGCCTGCATCACAGACCTGTGGGTACAAAACAGAAATGACTCGCTATCATTAAGATGCTTCCGAATTACTTCTCGTGCCCACTGACGCTTCTCTTTGAGGAATCTACCCTGGCTGAGCTTGTAGCCGCATGATGCATCAATTTGGTGGAACACTTGGATAAGATCAAGCATGGAGAAATCACCTCCAGCAAGCCCCCCAACACTCTAGCTCGATGACATGCAATGACTCATGCAGCATCATACCCATGCAGTTGCCTTGGGGAGAAAGCTTGTACAAGGCAAGGATCAAGCCTAGATAGTTTGTCATATCCTCGAAGGATATGCTGGTCACATTGAGGACGGCATGAAAGAGCGTATTCTCAGGTCTTGCTGCGCGGGAGCAGTGCAAAAATGCCGTTGTAGGAAGGTAAGCCTTCACAACACCTTGGACTCCATGCAAGGCGCAGGCCCTGCACAATAGAGTATTCTTGGCATGTAATACAGGGGGCTTTACAGAAAGACAAGCAGCGTGATACTTCCAGGATTTCTGGACGCGGCATGGCCCACACCAGGCACTCATGAGCAATTGTCTATATACTCCTATGGTATCCTCCTAGATGAAGCTCCTTTAGGAACCTTATGATGCCTGAGTATACACTACACCTCAAATGACCCGAAAGCAATTTTCCCTTATGGGCATCTGCGCTTCGAAAATTACTGGGGAATATTCCTGGAATACATACTTGTTAGGCTGAGATGTTTCTGGATACAAACCGGCGAGCCATGACCTTGCGTGGAAATACTTCATCAGCAGCAACACACTATTGAGAAGCTTACTTGCACCCACCCTTGTCCTCGCAATCGCCCATGGCGACCCATACGCCCAGCGACATGCACAGCTTGACTGTCATCATGCGGGCACAGGTAAGATTCTACAATTGGAATGACCACCTTTAAGGGAATCCGGGTGTGCAACAAGTTTGCACCAACATACCAAGCAGATGATGCTGCTTCACTTCATGGCTTGATATGTCTTCTCATTTGAACCATTCAGCTGGACTCTCAGGGGCCTTCGGTCTGAGAATGTGCATGCCATGGACCCTCCTCATGAAAGGTCTGGCCCCAAACCTTCGCAGAGAAACCCGAACCCCTCACCACGAAACCCAAAAGAGCATTAGGGTAAACCTTAGGTTTCAGGGGATTGGAGGGTTCGGGTTTTGCGTTGTGGGATCCTGGAGTTCAGGGTTGGGAACCTACCTATAAGTAAAGGGACTCTACTGGGAACCCCAATCAGGGAACCCCAAGAATCTAGTAGGAATATAGTAGGAATATACCTACCAGGGTCCTTATATTCTATAATATTCCTACTATATTCTTGGGGTTCCCTGTTTGGGGTTCCCAGCAAGGTCCCTTTAATAAAGGGTTACAATAGGGTTGTCTTGGCTTGCTGAAGGGATGATATGGCACAGGACCAAAGTGCAAGTCCCTCGAAGAAGTGCTTAGGCTCTTGGGTCCAGAGTTGTTTAGGGTTTGGGGCTTAGGCTCTTGGGTCCAGAGTTGTTTAGGGTTTAGGGTTTAGGGTTTAGGTTGGGTTCAGAGTTTGGAACGGTTTGGAGTTCCAGGTTTGGATTTAAAGTTTAGAAGTAAAGGCTTAGGGTCAAAAATTAGGACTTCAGGAGCTAGTGTTTGCGATTCAGGGCTTGCAGTAAGGCTCAGGGTTTCGCATGTGTGTGACATGCATCCTGTGGTATTACATCACCCCTAAACCCTGAACCCTAGACCCTAAGCCATAAACCCTAAGCCATAAACCCTAAACCCTAGACCCTAAGCCATAAACCCTAAACCCAAAGCCATAAACCCTAAACCCTAGACCCTAAGCCATAAACCCTAAACCCAAAAGATAGAGGTTCATGGTAATACACTGAGACAGCTCTCAACTCTAAGGTTGGAACCCTGGGCCCTACTGACCCTTAGGCTCTCTTGGGGGGGTTCTAAAGGCCACTAGTGTACATACAGAGTACAGGCCAGGAATACAAGGACCCTGGGCCTAGATTTCGGACCTTCAAGGTTTAAGGTATGACAAGATTGCAAACTGTAACACTCAAAGCCTTATGAAGCTCGAGGAGCCCAAAAGCGATATTCCGTACCCTCCCCCAAACTAACATGGAACCCCGTATTCATATAGCCCTAAACCCAAAACCCTGTTTCAGGTTCCATGCTTGGGCGAGGGTAGATGTCCACTAAGCGCACAGAAAAAGATGAGGATCTAATCGGTTGAAGGTTTAGAGTTTAGGGGAGGAAAGGGCCCTTAAAGGGGGCTATAAGGATGTTGGGAATAAAGGGTTTTAGAACTTAGGCCTTAGGAACTTAATCTGCTGGAGCTTAAAGGACTTGTGGGGGAAAGAAGATAGGTACGACAATGAATACAGGTCATCCACATCTTGCACCATTTAGTTCAAGATCCCCAAAGTAGTGTAGCCCTGAGCCCCGAACCCGAAACCTTAAGATCTTAAATCCTGAGCCCTATCTCCCAGGGTATAAGGTAAATAGGGTGGTGCAGGATTTCATCCATCCACCGCAGGAATCAACTGAGCAGTCATTTACATCCTGTGCTTGTTTGTTGGGTTTGGGGTTTGGGGTTTCTAAGGCTTGTGATCGTAAACGCATACCGAACCAAACGGGAACACCATCGCAGGATCGAGCTAAAGCTTGTCTATCTCTATATAGCCTTATGGCATATACCCTACAGAATTGCTTGTCGCTTCCTGTATGGGGATCTACATGAGGGGCTCCAGAGAGAGACTTTAGAGGTGTCAACCTTGGGGGAGTAGCTCAGGGTCTAGGGGTGCGGACTTCCGTCTACGACTTCAAATCCTTGTTTTCTCCCTCGGGTATAGGGATAAAGTCAAACCCTGCACCCTAAAACCTTGCTGCGCGCCTGCTTTCCTGGCTGTGTCTGCAGTAGTCGGCAAGGGCCTATATAAGCTATAGTCTGAACTCCTTAAAGGGGTTTATATAGGGGACTAATATTGGGGTTATTAAGGGGGATACTAGGAGTTTGGACTATAGCTCATATGAAGGGCGGCCTAAACAGGAAGCTGGAGCACCCCTCAAATGAGGCCTACAGGGCGCAGCACGTAAAACACAAAAGTCACATACCTCTTGTGCGTGGTACCTTAAGGCAGCACCTTCAGCAGTAAGTAAGACAATGGGTCGCTAGAATCAGGCTAGGATCCTGCTTTCTGACTTAGTACCGCGTTAAGCAGCAGTGTTCTCCCTATAGCTTGGGTGGCCTCTCAAAGAGTCTGAAGCAGAATCCTGCTCTGCAGAGCAGACGCTTTAAACTCCCGAACATCCTACTCTGGGCACGAAAAGTCTAGAACTCCTACATAATTTGATGTATTTGGCTCCCCAGAGTATAGCCTAGAAGGTCCAAGTACCCAAACATTAGGGTTTTGGGTGCCAAGCCATTCAGATTGTGTGACCTAAAGCCAAAATGTCTAGGTACCTGGAACCTCAGGATAAAAAAAAACTTGTGTAAACCCTAAAGCCCAAAACCCTAATTTTCGGGTACCAAAGCTGCCAGTGCCATGGCAAATCGTTGTGGCGGCCTGCTGCTGTTGGCCGCGGTGGCGTTGCTATCGGCTGGCTCAGGCAGAGTTGTTCTCCGTTACATGGAGGTTGGGGGGTTGAGGGTTTTAGGGTTTAGGGCTTAAAGCCTTAAACCTTATAAACCCCAAACCTATAAACCTTATGTAGGGTTTAGGGTTTAGCGTTTTAGTTTTGGGGTTGAGGGTCTGGTGTTCTGGGGTTAAGGCTTCGGCGTTGGGGGTTTAAGGCTTGCGGTTTAGGGTCTAGGGTCTAGGTTAGGTCAGTGCCCCTACAGTAACAGCCTTTAGATAAAGAGTTAATAGGGTTTTAAGATACCTACACCAGTCCCTGGTGGTACCCATTAATTACTGGGTGGGGGATTGACCCAAGGCCTAGGGTTAATGCGCCAGGCCAATTTCATGGTCCTCTCATGGCGTGCTGCCAAGTCATCACCCGCCCCAAGATGGCCTAAACAAGCCCCCGCTACCACTTAGGGATAAGAGCGGTTGGAAGTCCACATTAGTTTAGGCTCTAGACCGCAAACGCTGAAACTTCAAACCCCGACCAGAACCTACAACCCTGGGGCTAGGGTTGAGGGTTTATGGTCCCCCTTAAGCAGATACACTATACGGGGATCTTTCTATAGTATACCCAAAGCCATATCCTATCTACTTAAGTGGGACTATAGCTATCTAGGCTTTCCCACGCTGCAGAAGAAAGCAGATCCCGCAAGAACGACGCTGCCCTAAACCCTGAGCCCTTAGCCCAAAAATACATCAAACAAGAGGTGCTGCCAAAAAAAAATTAAGCCCTAAACGCTAAACCCGAAACCCTAAATCCTAAACCCCTAACCCTACACCCTTAACCATCACCCCAGCACCTGACAATTGGCAGGTTTCGTCGGCCTTCAAAAGGTTGCGGAGAGCCGCGCTCAGAGGCAGTCAGAGGGTAGAGGATGAGGGTTTAGGGCGTAGGGCTTAGGATTCAGGGTCAGGGTTTAGGCTTTACGGTTCAGGTTGTAGGGTCTAGGGCTAACGGTTTGGGACTTAGGGTTTAGGGTGTAGGTTTTAGGTCTTGGGGTTTAGGGTTTGAGGTCTAGGGTTTGTGCTGGGTTT
Organism: Symbiodinium pilosum; assembly: GCA_905231905.1. Taxonomy (NCBI): domain Eukaryota; class Dinophyceae; order Suessiales; family Symbiodiniaceae; genus Symbiodinium; species Symbiodinium pilosum. Next base: position 8,135 of record CAJNIZ010008558.1, read on the forward strand.
AGAGCGTTTAGGATTTGGGGTGTAGTGCTGAGGTTTTAGGGTGTAAGGGTTTGGGGTTCAGGGCTCAGGTTAGAAGGTTTCGGATTCAGGATGTTTTAGGTAGATTTGTGGGGGCCTCAATACTATTTACGACAGACTTTCAAAGAATCCTTCCTTTTTTGCAGAATCCTCTTTCGAGGAGTCCTTCTTCGGCATTGCTTATTAGGGGTTGAGAGTTTAGGGGTTCGGGCGTCCTTGTTGTTTCGTCGCTTTGGGGAGAGGCGCTGATAGGGATTGCACCTCATGCCCCTAAACCTTAAACCTCAAAACTCAAAACCCTAAACCCAAAATTCAAAACCCAAAACCCTAAACCCTAAACCCCAAAACTCAAAACCCTAAACCCTAAACCCCTGAACCCTAAACCCAAAACCCTGAACCCCTGAACCCTAAACCCTAAACCCTAAATTCGGGGGGGCTTAGCTCCAGGTCGTAGAGCTCGGGAAGCTTCAGGTGCCACAGTCTTAGGGTTCAGGGTTTAGGGTTTAGAGTTGGGTTTAGGGTTTAGGGGGTTTTAGGGTTTAGGGGTTAGGGTTTAGGGTTTAGGTTGGGTACTGCCCTTACCCAGTAACAGTCTATATCAGGGGTCCTATTAAGGGCTATATTAGGGGTTCTATTAAGGGCTTAGGGTTTAGGAGTTTAGGGTTTAGGGTTTGGGGGTTTAAGGTTTAGGGTTTAAGGGTCCTATTAAGGGCTATATATACAGATATTATACTAACCAGCTGTTACTGAGGGGGGGCAGTATCCAAGGTTTAGGGTATGGATTTCGGGTTGCAGGCTTTACGGGCCCTGAACCCCAGAAACCCTGACCCGTAGGTGGACCCTCTTATATTCCTAGTATACCACTATCACAAGGCGGGGGGTCCAACCCTAAACCCTAAACCCTGTGGGTTTGCGGGGTTGAATTTTTGTTCGGGTTTAGAGGTGCTCGAAACCTTCGGATGACAGATGGAAGACAGGAGCGCAAAGATCTTCAGGGCCAAGCCTTCGTCGACCTCCCGCAAAAGGTGTCAGCTTAAATACTGGCTCACAGCAGCACTTGACCTTCCCAGGTCCATATTTCTGCGAATCCAGAATATCCATTTCATATCCCTGTGTGCCGGGAGCTGAACGGTCACATGCCAATATGAGCTTATGCCTTCTCCAAGGTGCGTGAGCAGCCTTTGAAGAAGGCGATTCTTCAAAAGAACGACCGGAAACATATGGTCAAAGACTTTAAGTTTGTACCCTTAATGTTTGTACCCCTAAGTTTTGGGTCCCCAATACCCGTATGGAGGGCCATACTCCATGGTTTAGGGACCCAAAATCCAAGGGTACAAACCCTAAGGGTCCAAAGGAAAACTCACCCTAAACCCTAAACCCTAAAGCCTGGCCTTGTGACGAGCAACCTGGAGCTTAGGTCTTAGGGTCGACGGTTTAGGTCTTAGGATTTAGGGTTCCGGGTTTGGGGTTTAGGGTTTTAGGGTTAGGGTTTAGGGTTTGGGGTTTAGGGCGTAGGTTTTTAGGGTATTAGAGGTTTTAGGGCTTGGGGTTTGGGATTTCGGGTCTCGAGTTAAGGGTGCAGGTTTTTGGGGCTTAGGTTTTACTAGGCTTGGTGTTCGGATATTGGTTTTAGGGCTTAGGTTTTAGTCGGGCTTGGGGTTCGGATATAGGTTTTAGGGCTTAGGTTTTAGTAGGGCCTGGGGTTCGGACATAGGTTTTAGGCCTTAGGTTTTAGTAGGGCTTGGGGTTTGGGATTTAGGTTTTGAGTTTTTGACTTTAGGGTTTAGGTTTGAGGGTTTCCGGGTTTAGGTTTGAGAGTTTAGTTCGTAGGGTTTAGGGTTTAGTTGTTAGGGTTTAGGGTTCGGTGGATGCTAAAACTTCTGTATGACCTTGGGTACTTTATAACTCGGAAATGACGGGATTTTAGTATACTATCTCCAGCAAGGTTTTCAGAAACCCTGAACCCTAAACCATAAACCCTAAACCCTACAGGGTTTTCAGTGCTTTGTTATCAACAGTAGCAAACCTAGGCCAAAAACTAGGCTTTTTTAGTGGCTTAGGGTTTATGGTTTTAGGGGTTTGGGTTTTGGGAGTTTAGGGGTTGAGGGTTTAGGGGTTGAGGGTTTAGGGGTTTAGGGTTTAGGGTTTGTGGTTTTAGCCACATGGTGTAGGTTAAGGGTTTTGGGTTTACTGTTCCATGCACCCTTTAGCCGAAACTCGCCTGAAGCACGAATCCAAAGCCTGAAACTCGAGTCCTAAGAACATGTGTTTTTTAGCCTGATGCCCATAATACCTCAAATCCTACACGCGAAACGCCGCAATGCAGAAGCCTGAAAGGGCTGAAAGGTTCGTAGCATATTTACTTAGGCCCTTGCCGTGCAACCCCCTGTAGACCCAGCTTCCGTGTGCTTATCCATTGCCTTGGATTTTTCCATGCTTCTAACTGCTCCGGCCCCTAAAGCGTAAACTCGAACATTGAGGTTGTTTACCTACGCATCAGACCCGAAACCCTAAACCCCAACACACACACACACACACACACACACACCCGCGCGCGCGCGCGCGCGCACACGCACNNCACACACACACACACACACTCCTAATCCCTAAGCCCCGAAGCCCTTAATTCCTAAACCCTCAATCCCTGTACCGAAGCCTCCGCAAAGCCTCCGCGAAGGCGTCCTCAACCGCTGCGTGCTGCAGCTGTAGACCTTCCACCGCCTCCCACAGAGGTGTCTGAGGGAGGCCCAGGGGTCCTTGACGCCTTGGTAGGGTTAAGGGATTCGGGTTTAGG
>CAJNIZ010008558.1:34297-51460 GCA_905231905.1 Symbiodinium pilosum
TAGGGTTTAGGGTTGGCCTGAACCTTTCCCTGAAAGCTGTACACCTGAATCATTCAACCAGACGCCTGGAACCTTAAAACGCGAAATGCTACACCCCGGCCCTTAACCCTATGCGCAAAACAAACCTCAAACCCTACGTCGCAAGCTGGCGCATCGAGAGAAGAAAGGCAAGCGCGGCTCCCGTTGGATCTACGAATGGTTTCAGAACATGAGCTCCAGCCTAAAAGTGGCCAACCCCCGATCCTATACCCAGAAGCCCAAAATTTTGAAACCCGGAAGCCTAAAATCGCAAAACCCAGAAGCCTGAAATCTTGAAACCCAGTAGTCAATATTCTGCCCTATATAACCCATTCTTCAGCATCAAAATAATTCTGCCTTGACCTCAACAGACGGCAAATAGCCCCAAAAAATCCAGAAAGGAGCCCCTCAGAGCAACCTAAGCCTTTAAAGGTTTAGGGTTTAGGGTGTAAGGCACAACAACCCTATTTATAGGTACATGGGTTACTTTAGGTCTACGCTCCTTTAAGTCGCATCTGGCTGGGGTGCTTGGCAGATTAGCCTGGAGCTCACATAGCGAACATTGCCCCGTCGCATGGATTCTCCCAAAATGCTGGGCGCGCTTGCTACTTGCTCCTTGTGAAGCTTGTGGTTGACAGACTGGGAACCCCCAAATCCCCTAAGGATTACGGTGCTTTCAGGGTCCAAGTACCCAAATCTTTGGGGTTTAGGTGCCAGAAGCCAGCAGGTTTATGATGCTTGTCCAGAACCCGACGATTAGTTGAGTAGTTTTACCCTAAGCCCCCAACCCTAACTCTAATGGGAAAACCAAAGAGCGAACCTAAGGTAAATAGTAGGACTTTGAGAGTAGTATAAGGACCCCGGTAGGTACTCTTTTACATTCCTTTTATACCCTAAACTCTGAATCCTAAACCCTAGACCCTAAACCTTCAACCCTAAACCCGAAATCCTAAAGGGTCAGCGCATCAAAAATGCTGCGATGCCGGACGTGTCGTTCAGGGCTTCATGAAGGCAAGTGTGAAGCCTCAAGTTATCAAAAACAACTTATAAGTTTGTTTTACAGAGGTGTCCCAAGGATCAAAGTGGTAGTTTCCCAAAATAAGGGGACCCCAATATAGACCCCAAAATACTATAGTCCTTATTATAGGGACCCTCAAAAGGGTACCCCTAATTCCAGGAAGTACCAAGTCTATTCATGACATCGACTAAGGGCCTTAAAGTCTACAACTAGTACATGTTTGGAGTTGTTGGGATCCCTACTTGAAGGCCCAGGGGATTGAATACGCGGGCTATAATTGGCGTTATAAGCCAGTCAACCCACTTGAGGAACCAAATTGAGGGGCTTATGACAGAATTTAAACCTTCTTGCCGAGTCCCCCGGGCCGCGAAGCAGAGTAAAGTATGACATACCTTAGGTGGACCCCCCACCCTGTAATAGTGGTATGATAGGAATGTAAGAGGACTCTAATATAGTTACTAGTATCCCTTATTGTCACTATTACAGGGAGGGGGGTCCTCCTAAGACATACCCGAGGTACGAGTTCCCTCTTAAGAAAAAGGGCACCCTTATTATGAAGGGGTTACTGGAGAACCTAGTGCCCCGAAACCGCATTCTGACCTTTTTTCATGATAATGAGGACATTTGGGATTCGGAACCTCAAAGCTACTCCTTGGCCTGAAGAACTATGTGGGAGTTCCATAGCTGCGGGGGCTCACTTCATGGGACCCTTCGGAGAGGATTAGGGATACCTTAGGAGGACCCCCCCACCCTGCAATAGTGACTAAAAGGGATAATAAGAAGTATATTACAGTCCTTTCATATACCTACTATATGACTATTACAGGGTGGGGGGTCCTCTTAAGGGATACAGTTTGAAACGTATATGGGGTAGCCCATGTATATGCAGGCTCATATCCCGCGTTATGAGTGGTTACTATGCCTAGACCCTAAATTTGAAGAAGGCCTAGACCCCAAACCCTAAACTCCAAGAAGCAGGACTCTCGTCGGCTGCGGCTAGCTTTGTGGAGACATCTCGACCCGCAACAAGTGCCTCCCTCCACCACCCGCCAGGGCGTCTACTCGGGGAGTTTACTTGGCGGTTCAAGGTAGTAAAACCCAAAACCTTAACCTAATTATAACTGGTACTTATGACCCAACCAGAACCATTTTAGCGGATTGGGTGGACTTACGCTTCGGTTGCATGCGTTTTTCTTGGGTTACAGTTACTCTGAATTTTCATGCACATACAGGATTTAGGGTTTAGGGTCTAAACTCCTGAAAGGGGGTTAGATGAGGGTCTGTATAGGAGAGTATTATAGGGGTTATTAAGGGGGATACTTGGAGGTTCGGCTATAGCTTGGGGTATTACTGTAGGCTCTTTGGGTATTTGAGCTTGGGTTACAGTTTGTGAGTTTCCTGATAGACATACTAGCACCATTTTTCAAGTGTTTGAAGCACAATGGACCCTAAACCCTATGCCTTCAGTAAGATTCTGTTAAAGTTCTCCAACTCCGACACTTTTGCCTGTGCTTGTGTTCGAAAGAGGCAAAGCGTCTGCTTGATGGAGGTTCGCTGATGCCCCCCAAAAGCCCTAATCCATAAACCATGGTAGACTGTAAACCCCTTAACCCCTAAAGCCCTAAATCCTAAACCCCAAACTCTAAACCCTAAGCCCCTAAACCCCCTAATCCCCTAAGCCCTAAACACTAGGGTGTTATGAACAATAGTCTAAACTCCTTAAAGGAGGTTACATAGGGTTCAGCGTTTAGTGTTTAGGGTTTAGGGTCTAAACTCCTTGAGGGATGTTTATCTAAATCATCTCACAGGGGATATTACGGGGATACTAGAAGTTTAGACTATAGCTCTTATAGTACAATGTTAGTTGAGGGTCCTGATCTTGGGCGTTGGGGTTGCCAAACTCCGTCTTACTAGCCAATACAAATCCTACATGACCCCAGTTTCCATTTGATTGTCCCTTTGATTCTCCACTGAGAGAGGAAGATAAACCCTCTTGTTTGAAATGCTGAAAGTGTAATCCTACATCGCCAAACCTGCACATGTGCAATTTCTCCACACGCTTTAGCAGTCCATGGTTTAGGCCCCTTAATCCGAGCATTAGTTCAATAAAAGGGACCATTATTAAATTTGTGTTGTAGAATTAGGCTCCAAAGACTAGTTTCGATTAGGTGAAATTTCGTATGGGGAAGAGTGACTATATTTATATTTCTGGGGGAACCCATCCTGATCGTAGAGTTAAGCAAGTAGTTTAAATTACTTCTTATACGGTTCTATTTCAACTGACCCAAGAATGATTTTCCCCTGGTTTGGATTACAGATTCAATACATTCCTATTCTTTTCTCATAGGGGTCCAAGAGCCCCAATGACCAGAGAACTATTTTGTGTAATCCGGCGCCCGACAACCTCATTTTGGAAACTGCCATGTACTAGCTTCAGAATGCAGCAACGCCATTTCTGCCGGCTCAGATGTGGTAGCATGCCACAGAGAGCAAGTGGGTGCCGTAGAAGCTAGGTAGGGCAAAGCCCACGTCATAAGCGGATAGCATCCTATAGTCTCTCAAAATTATCATTATAGATGCCACGCGTAGTTCGTAAGAAAGGAACTTAGGGTCGAAGTAAGTCATTCCTCAATCGTCACAGCTCATTTGATTTCATGTTCGCTCGACAGGTAGGGTATCTAGCAAGCAAAGCCTTTCTCCAGACCAAAACTACAACTACTGCTACTGCTAGGGGGTGCCAAGTACTGGAAAGTATTTGGTTTTTGGAATAGCATAGCGTGGTCCCGTTACCATGGTCCGCCCTCACTAAATTCATTCCCAAACTTTGTTGACGCTAAACACTAGGGTGTCGTGGGTTCCCTAACCATCCACCTGTACCCCTCCTGTTGTTGCCTCCTAGGTAGCTAGAATTCACCTGATACAATCTTAGTTGAGGCACAACATTTGGGGGAGATGGTGCAAGGTGGGTGTATCCGATGACTTTTTAGGGTGTAATGTAGACCCGTGATTACTAATCCCTTCCTTTTATGGCCATGTTGAGGTCCCTATTCTAATCCCCTTTAAGGGGAGGGGGTTTATTAATCAGGGGTGAACAATAGGGTGAAGGTGTGTTCAGGATTTGAGGGCGGATTTCTGGGAAGGCTGTCAAGAGACATAGCCTGGAATGAAGTCTGCTTGAGGTTGTTTAGGGCTAGCTTAGGCTAACCAACAGGAACGTGTAACCCAAGAGTGTAGTCAGGGTGGGGGCTAGGAGTCCATGATGTAAGAAGGATCAAAAACCTACTGTGGATGGAGGAAATCTTGCACCACTTATGACTTCCATTGTACTGCAATACCAATGCAACCAGAACGTATGTTTGTTTTCTGGGGACAACCGACATACGAATCAGGGAGAGTTCATACGAATGCCAGCTGTCACATAAGGTCCCTTGGTAATTCAGTGATGTAGTCCCTCAGGGCTTAGGGTTTACCTAAACCCCCAAAGTATGTAAAATAGTAGCCCTAAACCCCTAAATATAGCCCAAAAGGCCATCATTCTACATACTTTTGGGGGTCAGGTAGTCCCTCAGGGCTGAGGGTTTAGGGGTCAGAGGTCCTCATGTAGGTTCCCTGAAGGAGCCTCATGCCCAAGTTTTGGGCTTTAGGGTTTTTAGGGTAGGGTTTAGGGTTTAGGGTTTTTAGGGTTGCCTGTAGTGGTCCTACTTAGAAGAGCTATAGGTTCATGGGACCTAGCTTATAGCCCTACATTCGATCCTCGATATACAAGGTTTATAGTAGACTCCTACATATGACTGATTGCTGATTGCTAAGCCACGTGACCGTCGAAGTGCTCTAAACCCTCAGCCCTATCGTTGGCGACAGGTGTTGACATGATTCAGACATCGATCCAAACATAACCCGTATTAAGGTTAGTCCCCTTCAGATTTTAATGCACGAGCAAAAGAGTTCTGCGCAAGACTACGTGCAGCGCATGTTTCAGACCCATGCCGTAGATCTAAGGTTTACTGGGTTGCTTTTGAGGAACTTAATTTAGGTATCTATGCCCATTATGGTAACTTAAGCTAAGTCCCTTGATAACAACCAAGCTTAAGCTGAAGAAGTAGTCATCTAGAGCTTCCTGGATAATTTGCGCGTGAGCCATGGCGCCCATTCTTTCCAAGGACCGCTTGCATTGAACTTGTGATCATGTCTTAAACACCTGCCTTAGCCTGCCGCTTTGCCATAAGGAAAGAACCCGAGAAAGAGGCTAGATGAGGGGTTGAAGTAACCCCCAGGGGGCAACCCCAGGGGGAAAAATCCAAAGCTTCATACTATCATGGGAACATTGATTATCAGGGGGTGGAGGGGTTTTACGGCAAGTATTGGAATCTGGATTCTGGGGATTGGCCCCCCAATATTGAAGTCCTCAATGATTAGCTGTGCCCTAACAACAGGTTTCCGTTCTTCACTATTCCAGAAACCAGGTGAAACTACAATTGCCACGACATCCCAGCGAACTTAGACCATTCATCCTTTTTCGCAGGCACCACATTTGTTAAGTTGCACTGACATACTGCCATCCCCATGATCCTCCCAAACCCAAAGCTTTAAACCCTAAACACAGCATATAGCTGGGGATGGCTAGGGGAATAGTGATTAGTCATTCGGACACTTAGGAGATTGGTATCCGAACGCGTTGACGCAGAGATTCACGGAGCATTCACGGCGAGCATGTTTGGGCTGACATTTTGGGATTTAGGGTTTAGGGCCTCCGTTTACTGGGTCCGGCATGGAAACAAGTTGGGGGTCGAACTCATTTGGTTGATAAACCCCAGCTTGAGCAAGTTGCTCTGTCGAGGGGGAGCCCCGGAGAGGCCGCACGATGATGTGGACGACGTCAAAGCGAGGCTCCAAAGGGTACTCATGGGAGTCTTTCTCGCTGTAAGAAAATGCTGTGGTCAGCCCGTGTTAACGGCACGCTGGTCGTGAGCCGTTCCTGGAGAGATGCTGGTCAAAGCGCCGACTCTGAGGAGCGCATGCTCGCAGAAAAGCTGAAGGCGGAAAATGCCAACTTGAAGGGCCAGCTGGACACTTGTCTGCTCTGAGAGTTTAAGTTTTTTAGGTGCTCAGGGGTCGTAGTTGCCAACTGCCACGTCCGGGTGAAGCTGGCAAGCGGCCAAGAGGGGGTTTCCAAACATCAGGGGCCACTTATCTGGGAGTCCCCATAATTAGTAAGAACTCCCCTATATTGGGTCGAAAATTCATGCATCCAATTTCTGAAACCCTCCCAGAAATAGCATAATTACCGTAGACTCTAGCCCTAGACCTTCAATCCTCAGCCCTGAACCCTTGCACCCCAAATCCTTAATCCGTGCACCCCTAAACTTCAAAGGGCTCAACAGGTGGGATGAAAGAAGGTGGGTTATAGGAAATCAGCATTAATATCGTAGCGTGTAAAAAAGGATCCTTTAACCCACCTATCTTCATCCCACCTTTTGAGCCACCTGAAAACTGCGGCGGCTGGAATCCAAATCCCTACGGTAATGGGTTCTTAGTTCCCAACCCTAAACCCTGAACCCTAAACCCTAGGGTCCTTTGGATCCCTTAAAGTACCCATGGGCAAGGAAAAGCTTCCTCAGAAGTTGCGGCCAGAAGATGCTGCGAAGGTCGTGGTGCAAAAGGCTGGCGCTAGGGTTTCTGAGGGTTCTGGGGTTCAAGGGTTTTTGGGTTTGGGGTTTAGGGGCATTGGGTTTGGTGTTCAGGGGTTTAGGGGTTTTGGGTTTAAGGGTTTTGGGTTTAGGGGTTTTGGGTTTGGGGTTTAGGGTTATGGGGTTTAAGGGTTTAAGGGTTTAGGGGTTTAAGGTGCAAAAGGCTGGCGTCAGGGTTTCAGGGTTTCAGGGTCGGAGGTTTCGTTGTTAGGGTTTAGGGTTGGGCGTTTAGGACTTACCCTATAAGGGGTCCAAGAACCCAAGAATCATATACTTACCCAAAACCTCTACCAAAATCATTGTTACCCAAATCCCAAGTACCAAATTATTGGGCACATGGACCCTCTGACTTAGGATTAATGGAGGGTGAAGGGTTTGAAATTGGGGGATTAGGGAGTCTTAGGTGAGCTTTGGCCTAGACCGCCCAAATACCAAGAATTTCAGCTTCTGTCCCCTGTTTGAGATTTAGGGTCCAGCGATTATGGTTTAGGGTTTAGGCTTCGGATTTTAGGGCTTAGGGTTGCGGGTTTAGGGCTTTTCAGGGTCTAGGATTGTTTACGTCATTCCCAGCTATGTAAAGGTTTCCACAGTTCTGGCAGGTACTATAAGGGGGAATGCCCCCAGGCATATTACGATTGTCATTCCGTGTTATTATTATCATTAATATCAGTACGATTTCTAACACTAGTAATGTTTTTACTCCTATTGTTATATTATTTCTAGTATCACTATTTTGTTACTAGTATTTATTGTTACTATTGGTACTATTGTTGTCATTATTGCTATTTTTTGGCGATTACGTGTAAAGCAGCATGAGTTTTTGGAATATTAACGTAGGCCATTGGCGTTGCTCGCAACCATGCTTTTCACATACTTGCTATCATGAGTTAAGGTAAGGTCCCGTATATGCCACTCCATTCTTCAAAGGTACGGTCTTAAGCGTCAGAAAACCCAGCTCCTCCTAAATTTCAAACTCTGAAGAACAAACCCAGACCCCAGGGAGGATCTAGAAACTCGAGCCCCCTTGAGGGTTCCTAGAAATTACCCAGTGGTAGACTAGGCTACCATATGAGGGCCTTTACTTTCTAGATTCTCCCTCGGGTCTGGAAACCTTACTTAACTCCTAAGCCCTTACCCCAAAACCAAGAATTTTAAATTTTAAGTCTTTAAAGTTTAAATTGTAAAAGCGAAAGGCCAGACCTTTCCTAGACAGCCTGCTGAAGATCGTCGAGGCGCGCCCCCCTGCCCAACCGGCGAACTCAAATGTCCATCTTTTTCGGGGTTTAGGGTTTAGGGCAGGGATGTTTGGAAGTCAAGATGGGAGTTAGAGTTGTAGGATCTATAGAGCCCAGGACTTAAGGGCAAGGAATTCAGGGCTCAGGATGTAGGATTTTCGGAATTATAGCGTGGGCATGCTGAGGTTCAGACATTTAAGATTCCCTTGTGGGCCATATTCTAAACTCCAATTATCCCCCCAAATAACTCACTATAATCGTCCCCTATAGAATCCCTTGTATACCCCTTCAAGGAGTTTAGATGAGTTTAGATTATGGGTCATGTGGACCCTTGCGATCTGTATTTTGACAGTGGACATCCTAGGGATATGCAAGGTCGTTCATCCCTAAATCCCTGAACCCTAGGTCGTTCTTTCGAGGAGGAGTGGAGCTCCAGAGTAGTCGCCAGATACACAATCCCCAGCAGCAATCCCAAAATGTCCTTCCTTCATTCCGTACTATATGGCGCTCAAAAGTCGTTAAAACAATGGTCGGAAAACAGAAAAATTGGCCAAAACAACTCCTTCCTGAATTGGGCCTCTATTACCCTAAGGCTCAAATTAGCCCAACAGCCTTGTATAGTATGGTCTCTGGGCACCCTAAACCCTAAACCCTAAACCCTGAACCCTAAACCCTAAACCCCAAACCGTTATGAGTCCTTAGACCCTTAGGGTTACTCTTTCATCCATCACAGGCTACAGCCGATTCAAGCTTCCAAAATTTCTGAGCTGCAGGGATGCCAGAAACAAGTTTCGGTTGAACCGTGTTTAAACACCTAAGGGTTAGGGTTTAGGGTCGAGGGTGTAGGGTTTAGGGTTTAGGTTTTAGGGTTTAAAACCCTACAAGGATCCAAGGAATTAAATAATAGGGTTTTAGGCCCAAATATTATAATATTAATGGTATTTGGGCTCTGAAGCCCTATTATTTGGGTCCTTGGACCCTCTCCAGGACCTTCCTAGTACGTAGGAGGGGGGTCTAGGAAACAAGTTTTTTGTTGAACCGTTTTTTTAAAGCCAACTCCCAGAGAAATCTCTAAAGGCTATAGTCCCCCTGTAGTAGATAGAATATTGCTTTGGGTATATTATAGTAAGATCCCCATATACCCCATATTCTATCTACTTAAGGGGGACTATACTCCGTACCAAGCCCCAAATCACATTAATGGCAAGAATCAAGTCGATGCTTTTCTTACATCTGAGAGACCACAGGGTATGTATTACGACCCCTGAATTTCCCAGACCTTCGTTTCGAGCTTGGTCCGCCCGGAACTCCGGGGACGGGGGGGTGTTTACTGTATTCAAACGACTTTTTTTTCTGTTGAAGGTAGACTCCTGGATTAAGGGGTATGGGGCTCCCTGGTTCATTTCGTTGAAAGGAGATCGGGGCCAGTCCGTGTGAAGTGTGTTCCTAAGGGTCCACGTACTCAATATCCCATATGTGTATATATATATATATGTACACACACCCATTCTGCCTATGCTACAACTACCTAGAGGGTCCAAGGACCCAAATAATAGGGTTTTAGGGCCCAAATACCATTAATGGTGTGGTATTTGGGCCCTAAAACCCTATTATTTGGGTCCTTGGACCCTCAGGGCTACATTAATGACCAAGTACCAAGTATTGAATTCTTGGGCATTTGGACTCTCAGGGTGTCAGAATCACGCGGGGCTTGAGTTTGCTTTGGTCGGAGATCTGCCCCTAGGTTGCCCCAAGCTTTACCTAGACCCTCCAATGTAGTTCATTTTGGGGTTTGGCATGGTGTTTTGGTTAGGACCATTATTAGGACTACCAAAAAGGTACTACATTGGAGGGTCTAGGTAGATGTTCAAAGGTTGGAAAGCCGTCGTCCCCTACAAACTTAAACATCATACCTGGTGCGCGGCGAGGCCCACCATGTGAAACAGCTGTCCCCAGGGCGAAGACATGTGAAAGCTGCAAGGGCTCGACGTATTAGCTTCCCTGCCCACATTTCGTGAAATTTCTTCTGCAGCCATCGTTTCCAGTTTGCAACAAGATTATACCTGATCCACGCCCGTATAGCTCACGGGAATCTGAATTGTCAGGTAGTGTGTAGAGTCAGTGTACAGTGCCTGTGATCGTACCGCAGGGCCCCTTGGGTTCAGGATTCACGTCCTCTACGTTGCTTTGTCACACAGATGCAATTTGAGCGTATCAACAAGTGTTTTCTGGCCTTCATGCGTTGTAGAACCATCAGTATACAAACATAGATGCGGCTCACAGTTGTTTAGCTAGCGCAGTGTTGAGCCTTCTTGCCAAGATGCTTCGCATATGCCGGATGTCAGGACAGGAGCTGCCGACAATCAGCATGGAGGGGATTTCGGATGTGCGAGATTTGAAAGCTTGTCTTTGCAGTCTTCACGGCTTTCCTATGTGCATGCAACAGCTGCTGCACAATGGCAACTGTTTGGACGATTGCACCAAGCTAGATGCCCCAATCGACTTGCAATTAGTCCTTCTTGCCCTTTCCACGGAAGTGCAGCAGCGGGGGGCTGTAACCGAGCTTTTCAAAGCTTGCATGGAAGGTAACCTGGAGGTCGCAAGGCTGCTTTTGGAAGCAGGTGCAGAAACGATGGATCTCCAAAACCGCACAGCCCTCATGCTCGCAGTTGAGCATGGCCACATGGAGATCATACGGCTGCTTTTGGAAGCTGGGGCTGACACGGACGCGCAGGGTCCCGACGGAACAGCCCTCACGCTGGCGGCTTCGACTGGCAAGGTAGAGATCGCACCGCTGCTTTTGGAAGCTGGTGCTGACAAGGACCTGCATAATTACAATGACAACACAGCCCTCATGGTCGCAGCAAAGAATGGCCAAGTGGAGATCACGCGCCTGCTTTTGGAAGCCCATGCCAACAAGGACGCCCATTCTCACGTTGGCGTCACAGCCCTCATGCTCGCGGCTGCGCATGGCCACATGCAAATCACACGGTTGCTTTTGGAAGCTGGTGCTGACAAGGACCTGCGGTGTGAGGGGGGCCGGACTGAGACTGCCCTCATGCTCGCAGCTGATTCTGGCCACATGCAAATCGCACGGTTGCTTTTGAAGGCTGGTGCTGACAAGGACCTGCATAATTGAAATGGCGAGACAGCCCTCATTCTCGCAAAGCGGAAGGGACACACTCAGATTGCTAGGTTGCTGAGGCCAAGCTCACAGGAGCACACAGGCAAACCGCGGATGAAAGGACTTTCAGGACTTCGTATAACCCCAACCGCCTCCTGTTTCATGTGGTTACTATGCCCACAAATCAGGAGGTACTTACTCCTAACCTGTAGGTCATCGCGTCTTGCTAGAACTGGCATGAAGCTGCTATTCTTGTCACTCTTGTGGTCCAACCCCAAACTTCTCAACCCCAAACCCTACCACCAGGGAGATGTTGAGGGGTCAAAGTCCAAACGAGTACGTGGTTGCCCAGAAAAGAGAAGTTGCTAGAATTGTCGTCCCTTTTCCCAGAGCATCCAGATTGATCGCCATTATGGAGTAGGCTCCCCAAAGCCATGCCACAGAAGGATTTCTGGATTCTATAATTCTTTACTAATTGTATATGGAGACATTTTGGGCTTCTCATAGCTTAGCTGCTGAGGAAATTGGAGTAGGTTTAACCAATGAGGAAACCATAGTATTTGCTGAATATTCGATGTATGGTAACTTGCATTAAAAGCTTCTGAACCGCAATCCAGTTGTTGGATCCCGTTGATGCCCCAAGAAGTTATGGGAAGCCACAAGCTTAACATCAGGCCCATATTCCGCAGTCTGAGACAGAACATGACCACCACAACACCTCTTGACCCAAAACCCTAAACCCTACCCAGTGCCTTTCTATAGGGCCTACCTAAACCCCAAAAGTATGTAGAATAATGGCCTTTAGGGCTGTTATTATGGGTTTAGGGTTATTATTTTACAGATTTTGGGGGTTTAGGTAGATGGCCTAGATGAGCTATAGTCTAAACTCCTAGTATCCCCCCTTAATAAGCCCTATAGTAGTCCCATATATAATCCCCTATATAACCCCCTTTAAGGAGTTTAGGCAATGGCCTAGGTGTCCAAAAATGCGACCTACATGAGCCCCTAGTCCAGGGGTGGTTGAACCCTATTTAAGGATGGCTTTGAGATCCTGTTATTGGGTTTAGGGTTTAGGGTTTAGGGGTTTAGGGTTTAGGGTTTAGGGGTTTAGGGTTTAGGGGTTTAGGGGTTTAGGGTTTAGGGTTTAAGTCACAGTCTCTGTACCCCCGGCCCACACGCAGTTTATGGTTGAGGTTTCAGGGCGTAGGGCTTTGGAACCCAAAACTGCTTACACACGAACAGATATACACACATGCGTAAATGACTGAGTATACCTACTTTGCATATACATATGTCTACACACACAACTTTGCATCATCTGATATATATATATAGGGTCTACCTGACATACTCTACGACATCTTGTGTTATGTAGGGAAGGTTAACTCCGATGTCTAGAGCTACGACTTCAGGCGCGTTAAATTAGATTCCTGCAACTCTCACTGAGCTCAAGTACGTACACGATATCCGCTACGACCAACCTGCGACAACATGGAACACAAGATCGCGATGTTCCCTCCTTGAGGAAAAGGGTTTGGGACCCTGGAACGCGAGATTAAAAAAGCTGGCGGGTAGGAAAATTTCCCTACTTAGACTGTTGAGGTGTCGATACAGACGGGTGGCGTGGCACGGGGCCCCAGAGCAACATTCGGAAAAGCTTTGTAAGCAATGCTCCCTGAGGGTCTGCGTACTAAAACATTTCAAATTATTAAGGCTTCATGTACCAAAACAACTCAGCTAACACCCTAGTGTCAGGTCAATCCCACCTATAGTAATAGCCCCTAAATATGGAGTTAGCAGGGCTATATACCTACAATAGTCCTTTGTGGTACCCATGACTGGACCCAACCCTAGTGTCTATTCGGTACTGGACATACTTGGACCCTAAACCCTAAACCCTAAAACCTAAACTCCAAAACCAAGGGAGGGTTTGAATTGTCCTTGCATGTTCCTGAATACTCTAGTGAACCCTAAACCCTAAACCCGTTAAGAAGCGCGATCAGCTGTTTTAATAGGGATCCTACGAGGTGCTGTCTTGTTTAGCAAAAGAGCTCCCCTTGGAGTGAGCTCAGACGTGTGTTTCTCTTTCTAAACTACCTGTACTTGTAAACAGTTTGAACCCATTGATAAGCCTTCCCGAGTATCCTCGTATGAGTACATGGACCTCGAAAGTAGGTGAAATGTTGGTTCAAAACCGAGAAAACGATGCAGAATGGCATTATTCTACATGCTTCCGGGGTTCATTTAGTTTTTATTCAGTGATAAGGTTTAGGATTTGGGCTTCGTTTGAGGCCCCACAGAAGATAGAATTGTTGCCCAAGACCTATAGAAAGAACCAACATGGCTATTATTCTACATGGAGATTTTCCTAACTTCAGCATAACACGGGTCCCTGTTGCGAGGTTCCTCTGCACTACAGGTCCCTACATAATTTTCTCCCTTTTGGAAAACAGAAATTTTAGCCAAGCCCTACATACCTTTCGAGTTCAGGTAGTGGCTCATGATATTGAAGTCCCCTAAGGGTCCAAGTACCTAATAATCATATACTTGCCCAAAACCTATACCAAAATCACTATTACCAAAATCCCAAGTACCTAATTATTGGGTACATGGACCCTCTGGGGTCTAACCCGTGAGACGACACTTCCTCAAGATGAAGGGCTTTCTCTCTCAGGGCCCTGATGATACTGTGGATGGAGGAAATCTGTTATTACCTTACATATCCTATACCCCCTAAACTCTAAACCCTAAGCCCTAAAACCCTAAACCTTCTACCCCTTGAATGACAGCGTTCTTCGGGAGCTGGCATGGCCCAAGGTTTCTTCCCTCCGCTGTACAGGGACCACATCATCTTGGGGTTTCAGAGCCTTCTGCCCTAAACCCTAAGCCCTGGTTCCTAAACCTCTAATGCTTGATACAAAGCCGAGAACTGAGCCGACAGACTTTGTTTGCGGCCTTCTGGGAGAGACATTGCCAGCCTGAGATCATCGCAGATTTTCCGAAAACGCCCTAGTTGAGAAGTGTATTCCTGACATGAAGGACCCGTTTTGGGAAACCCTGCGATGACCGCTACCTGCGGATATACTGAGAAGCCTTGGGGACAGTAAGTTGGTTGAATGGGCTAGAGCCTAAACTCCTTGATGGGGAGTATTACAAGGATTACTAGAAGGATACTAGGAGTTTAAACTATGGACTTCTAATTGCGACTGCATGTACCATCTACTTACTAAGCCCGGGGCCTTCAAGTACAAGTCTATAATCCTCAATCCCTACACCCTACCATGAGCAACACTTAATTTGGACCCTGAGAGGTATATAGAGTATATACCTGCCTGGGGCTTTGCTCATCCTGAATCCTTTCAACCCTAGAAACCCTGAAATCCTCAATCCCAGAAACCTTCGAAACCCCTACTTTGGAACTATTGGGGGGTCTCGGCACTTGATACCTTATGCAACCCCACCCAGCCACTACTAGCAATAACCAGGGATAACGCTACTTGTAGTGGGTCCGTACGCATTCCTGTCATACCGTTCTCGTTAAACGGAGGGGACGACCTGATTGATACCCTAGACCCGCAACGCGACTCAGGTTGTAGATGAGGCAAAAATTGCCATGAGCAATGTTGGTCAGTGGGTGGATGCTTGGATTCATCTTACCTGCCCCAGTTGGAAAACAATAGCCGGGGAAGAAAAAGCATAATTACTTAGCTTGAAGAAGGATTGTCAAATCAGGTATGTCTTAAAAGCATAATGGAACCAGGGAACAGAAAATGAGATTGCGGATCATAAGTAAGTGGCATAATTCAGCCGCATTGGAAAGGCTACGGTCCTCATTTCGTGCTGTTTTGGATGTCCATGCTAATTGGGGGGAGGGTACCCCTACAGCCCCGACTTCAGCATCAATTGATCTCAAACCCCACCATGCTAGCTTGGGGGAACATATGCGGGTTCCCAAAATTACGGCCCCTTTTGGTTATAGGTATTTTACGGCACCTAGCATTTAGGGGTACCAAAATGAGCCATTGTCTAAACTCCTCGAATCCTACTTAATACTTCCCTACATAATCCCCAACACAAACCCCTTTAAGGAGTTTAGACTGTAGCTCAAATGGGACCCTAGTTTTGGGTGATGCCCATATTATCGTCGTTCTGCACCAGTTAAAAGGCCGCATGGCCAGGGCGACAGAACAATGCTGAGGTTGAAGGGGTTTAGATTTAGGAGTTTAGGGTTAAGGGCTCAGGTTATGGGCAGTTACAGGGTTCAGGATTTTGGTCTTACCTGAACCCCACGGAACTCAGAATTTATGGCTACATATCGCGCCAATAGCTTTGAGGTTTCTAGTGGGCATAGGGCGCCAAACCCTAAGATGAAGCCCCAAACCTTTTACACTCCCCCAAACTAACATGGAAGCCCATATAGCCCCCTTTTAGAAGGCCTGTAGTCTTTATAGGGCCCTTTTTGGGTTTCCATGTTAGTTTCCGGGAGTGTACATCTTGGTAGTCTGTGGTTTGGAAGCATGCTTACCCAAGCTGTCGCCGTAACGATGCTGAGAGTTCGAATAGTCAGCATTATGCCAGGCAGTGTCACAGGTTCGCAAGCATTGCGTAGAATTTCTTTGCGGACTTTCTGCATGAGTCCGGTCATTCGGGCTCCAATGATGTCATGCAGTAGGCTGGATATAGCCGACTTCTAAACCTTAGATCCCTAAACCTCAAGCCCTAGATCGAGGATATGAACCCATGAACCCTGTTGCACTCTTTTGACCCGAAACCCTAAGCCCTACCGAGCCCACACGCATCCACATTTCAGTCATGCTCCAAGCCCAACTGAGTAGTTTTTTTACTTGGGGATACTATGGTACCCAATATAGAGTAAGATTATATCCTCCTTTTGTGGTATAGTATCTTATATAAGGAACATAGTCTTACTGAGTTTAACCACCGAAGAAAAAAACGCTACTCAACTAGGTTCAGGGTCGGATTACAAGTTTCTTCTTGACGCACTCCCGTCTTTACCCTCCAACCTGCACATACACCGCTTCCACCCTAAACCCTAAAGCCCTAAACCCTAAACCGCCTTACAAAGCCGTGAAGCATCGTAAGGATCAGTGTATGCACAGCAGCGCCCAGATTCTCCAGGCGAGGAAATCGAGTTTTAGGGGTTCAGGGTTTTGGGGGGATCCAATTTGGGGCTTCTCGATGGTTGGTGTCATGGGTTAGCCGTTTATGTTTGAACGAAAACCCCCTGAAGATTCAACCAAAAACTCTGAACCCTAGACCCTGAACCCCAAGCCCTAACCCTAAACCCTTTCTTCGTAGAGGACCCAAGTGGTAGTTTCCCAAAATTAGGGTACCCCAATATGGACCCCTATATACTATAGTCCTTGTTATAGGGACTCTCAAAGAGGTACCCCTAATTTTGGGAAACCCCCAAGTACCCGAATGATGGGTCCCCTAAGTGTGCCCTAGTGGAATCCCAATAGACCATGAAGGAGGCTAAGGTTTAGGGTCTATGGGTCTAGGGTTTAGGGGTTTTGGGGTTTAGGGTTTAGGTTTAGGGTTTAGGTTGGGTACTGCCCCCCCCTTCAGTAACAGTTGGAGAATAGTTATAATATGGTTATATCTAGCCCTTAATAGGACCCCTAATGTAGACTGTTACTGGCGGGGGGGGGCAGTACCCAAGGTTTAGGTTTAAGGGTTTGATATTTAGGTGGTTATCGATCCATGTCCATCGCATGGTGCCCAGCATGTATCATTATCCATCAGCCAGGTTTGCAATTTTGACCGTAGCTCGTACAATTGCTTCCGGCCCCACGTGTACACTACATAGCTACTTGCAACCTGTGGGCTAAAGTAACATGGAAACCCATAGAATAGATGCTAGTAACAACGGTGCGAAAGTTTGGGGTACTTGCATAGGATTAGATTCCTAGACCCTCCTCCTACCCTCTACTTAAGAGCCTCCGGCTCAGTCCGCCGACCCAGAGGCGGACAAATCGCGAAAGCCTAAACCCTAAACCTTGAGGATTTTCAGCGGCTGGCACGAGACCAACAAGCGCAACAAGGTTAGTCCAAGCTAGG
>CAJNIZ010008558.1:51560-64991 GCA_905231905.1 Symbiodinium pilosum
GGCGCTCTGAAAGTACTGTTGAAATCAGACTGTTGGAATGGCGACCTGCAAGTGCTGTTGGAATGGCGACCTGCAAGTGCCGTTGGAATGGCGACCTGCAAGTGCTGTTGGAATGGCGACCTGCAAGTGCTGTTTGATTTTGGAAGGCTCTTGGAATGATGCCCTTGGAATGCTCCTGGAAAGGTGCTCTGAGAGCGCTCTTGGAATGTTCTTGGAAAGGTGCTCTGAAAGTGCTTTTGGAATGCTCTTGGAATGGTGCTCTTGGAGTTGGGGCATGTGCAAACGCCAGATTTTTTGGCGCACCATATGAGCTATAATCCCAATCCCTTAAAGGGGACTATATAGGGAATTATGCAGTGGACTACTATAGGGGTTATAATCATAGCTAAGTATTATCCATTGGCCCTGTCTGGTTCGTTGTACTCTGACATGTTGGGCATAGTCATAGCTAATCATTATGATTTTTGTGTTGTCTGACAACTCATACCCTGAAATTTGGGAATAATCATGGCTAAGTA
This sequence comes from Symbiodinium pilosum, assembly GCA_905231905.1. Lineage (NCBI taxonomy): Eukaryota > Dinophyceae > Suessiales > Symbiodiniaceae > Symbiodinium > Symbiodinium pilosum. The sequence continues at coordinate 52,079 of CAJNIZ010008558.1, forward strand.
TTATTTTTTGGCCCTGTTTGGCTCGTTGTACTCTGACATTTTGGGCATAGCAATAGATAAGTATTAGTATTTCGCCCCTTTCTGGTTCCTTGAACCCTGACATTTGGGCATCGTCTTAGCAAAGTACTGTGATTTGTTGGTTTGGGCCTTGTCTTATTCTTTCCATACCCTGAACTTTGGGAAAAGCCATAGCCACACTGTATGATTTGGGAGTTTCTGATTCTGTATACTCTCAAGTGATTCGAGGGTGTTAATGTTATAGGTGCTCCCTTTCAAATCAACTTCTTGGTATTCTGGCGAACGATGGTCCGTACTACAACTCAGGTTTCCTAGAATGAAATCAAATTTCCTTCCCTCGGAATACAAATCCGATGCTGAAAATCTTGCTGTCGTTGAAGTTAATAGCTGGTTGTGATAGGGACCTTCTTGATTTTCCTAAAATCAGCCTGTGGTTGCAGTACGGACCGTTTGGTTGCAGTACGGACCGTCTGGCTGTCGTAGGGACTAGTTGCCCTCCCCCCCTCCCTCCTCCCGCGTTTTTGAGCTGTAAGAAAAAGAAGAGAGTTTTCACCCTCTCCGTTACTGAAACCATCCAACACGCCCCCCAAGGTCGGCGGATTTTGAGAAACCCCCAAATCTGAAGAGTTTGCGCCCCAAAAATGTCTTGAAAGGCTGCCCCTGCCAGTACCTTTCTCGGCAGTTTAAAGCGACCTCACCCAACCACCCCTTAAATGGTAGTTTAAATAGGGAATAGTACAAGAATGGCCTTCAATTGGGAATTGAAATTATTCTAAATTACCCTGTAAATTTGCGATGCCTGAAAACCCCGTAAAACTGTGCGTGAACATCCGACTGGCGGGTATAACCCAACTATCAGCCCCCCGCGTCCCCTAACATGGTTCAAATTTGCCTATAAGTACCCACTTAAACTTGCGTTTGCCACCCTAAGCCCCAGAAGGGTTGAGGGCTTAGGGTCCACAAACTGAAGCTGAAGCCAGGTTTATCAAGGACCATCAGCTTGGTTGGTGCTAAGACATTTACAGGGTTTAATGTAGACCCCTGATTAATAAACCCCCCTCCACTTAATAAGGGTTATAATCGGGATCCTAATAGTAAGGCCCTGAAAGAAGGGGGTTATTAATTAGGGATCTACATTAGGGTTGTTCGGGTGGCAGTTTGGACAATTGGAATTTCCTTGAACTTATTCACAAATACTTCGGCGGCATTGAAAGTACCACCCAGTACATTCAGTTGCCAAAAAAAGGTGTATAGTGAACACTAAGGATTTCTCAGCATGGTGACTTGATTTAGGTTCCTCGACAGCAACCCCAGTTAGAGCGGGTGATAACCTTTGGTTCGGTATGGCTACCCGCAAGTATGTATTGTACAGTGCTCCGCAATGCACGAATACAAATTAACAAGGCCAGCGATGTGCGGGGCTTTCTAGAACCGCTCCTATGCAAAGGATTGTTGCAAACTTCGGTGCAAGAAAAGGTTTTAGGGTTTAGGGCACCAGAAAGTTAGACAAACACAACCCAGAGCTGGGCATCCAGGCTGCGTAATTATGATCGCTACATGATACACAACCAAAAGCCAAGATGGCAAATCTGGCCGACTAGATTGATCAATGTCTTGCGAACGCTGGTCAGTTGTCAACATCATGGTTCCTTTCTGGTCGTCATCGTTGCGCCAAGAAGAACGATGATGTTGACAACCGCCAACTTGTAGGATGAATGCAAAACATGACTAGCCGCGACAAGCCGTTCCTGCTTTCGCAGAGGCGGCACATGTTTATGGAGATTTCGTCCCATGGTGCCGGTCACAGTCATGCGCTCCGTCTCTGTTCCGGACGTGTGCGGCAACCAGAGGCAGACATGCGATGTATTTTGGTAATTGTTGCACGGTCCATATCAGATCACCAGGCTCTGTCAAGATCTTAAAGCCTCAGTTGGTGTTGCAGCTTGATTTCCATGATCATCGTAACCATGTGCTCCTATACTCTGGCTGTTTACACCGCGACGCTTTGGAGTCTACATCAACTACACCCGGCGCTCACATCCCTGAACCACCAATCTCGCATGAAAGTGCCACCCAGCCGATGCGCACGGTTTAGTTGCGCCATCCTCCAAAAAATAGTTTTTGGAACGGTCTTGTGATGTCGTAATGTCCAATCTTGGGAGATGATCTTCCCAGATTGAGAACGGTTCTTGCATCATGACCCGCACCATTATTTTCCTATCCCTATGGTTCCTACGGGTTCTTGTTCTTGCGGAGGTTCGAGGGAAAAATTGTATCCCAACTAGTGTTCATGCAGCTACACTGGTATCTGAAAATCCAAACTCTTTTTTACCCCTGTAAAACCCTTCAACAAGATGTCCTTATAATATCCATCAGCTAGACTACACAAAATGGTTGTAGCTCATGTAATGTGACCTTCTGTTGGATACCGGGATGAACCCACCCACATTCCCCAAACAGTATCCCCTGGCTTCTGATTATGTGAGCCCTTGATGTCATACTTCCTTCTTCAGGAGAAAAAAAGGGGACAGAGCGCCAAAAAGAACGGATATCTAGCCCCAGGTGGACCCCAATATCACCGCAGCTAAAGCATGAAGGGGGATTTGGTAAGCCCATTCGGACCCCATAACTACCATATAGTGCAGTCCTATCTTTGGAGTTAAACTCCATTGTTGTGCGCGGCTCGGTCCCTGCAAGCTCAGGTCGCGGCCAATTTCTGACGCAGCTGGCTGAGCTTGTGAAACCAAAGCCGGCCAAGCAAACTTAGCCTGGAGTCTTCGGAGTCAAGGTTCAGGAGATTCTCATGGAGTTTAAGGTTTAAGGCTTAGGTGGGTTGAGGGCTTAGATACAAAGATTTCAGGGGAAAGTTTGATCCATGCAAGGGTCTGGGAAAGCCGATTCTAGTTAATATCCAAAGCCAAAATGCCCCAAGCATGAAATAGTTCTCTTGCGCGTTTACTCCAAGCAATCTCACCAGAAGTAAAATGACAGCCCAGTGTCCTGCAAAAAAGCCAAAAAGCCATTTGTTTGCATACTTTTGGGGCTGAGGTATCCCATCCCAAGAACAAAAAATTTGTGGCTGGAACCCTCTGGGTTCAGTTTTCAACCAGTATAAGTATCGCTTGGCCGCTGCTTGGAAAGCTAAGGGTCTAAGTACAGTTTCCGCTTGCGTAGTATTTTGTTTGGGTATTTGACTGTTGCCGATACAGATGATATCCTCCTTCTCGGTTAGGTACTAAAAATATAATCTTACGTTTCAACCACCAAAACACGCTACCCACAAGGGTTTAGGGCAAAGTGTTCAGGGCTTTTGAGTTAGTTATGCATACTTTAGGTACTGCCAGCAAAAGCTAGACAATGAGTACATTCTAGGTACCTACCTGAAGCCTAAGCCCTATATAGCCGTTAATGCTAATCCAGTTGCAGACCTTTCTTGGGCAGTGGCAGTGGCAGTAGCCAGTATTGTTTGGTTGGATGGTTTCAGAGAAGAAAGGCACATTTCAGACTATTTTTGTACTAGTCCCCTAATTCTCCCCTGCCCCAACCCTGCCCCTCCAATGTTGGCAATATAGTATGGTATACCACAACGGAAATATTTGATATCACGCGTGTGGAGGTTACAATCTTGTGGGAGTGAACTGAGACCCGGACAGCGACTGCAGGGGGGAATAGCCCAATATACAGTATATAAGGATCTTTTTATAATGTACCCAAAACCATATTCAAGTTACCATGACGTGGGTATACAGTAACTAATATGGCTCCCTTATTATAGTCACTTAGCTTAACTTCCTTGAAAGCAACCCAGCTTAGGGGGACTTGGTAGGTTATAAGCACGATTATGGGACTTGTAGCACCATGTACAACCTACATGCTAAGTGTCTTGGGCCTGTTTGTAACTACCCTAAACCCCGCCTAATCCCCCAAATCTTTCAACCCTAATCTCTAAATCCTAATCCCTAGATCCTAAACCCTAATCCTTCACATCCCAAACCCCTGCCAAACCTTTCACTCGAAGTGCTTTTTGGACCCTTAGAGGATTATCCGTGGCAGTACTTTGGGCCAGGAGTCAAGACATGAACCTGAGCTGGGAGTTTCCCAAAACTTGAGGGTTAAGGGGTTAGGATTTAGGGCTTAGTTCCAAGGGATTTAGGGGTTTAAGGGTTGAGGGTTTAGGGATTAGGGTTTGGGGTTTAGGGATTGGGGGATTCAGGGTTTAGGGTTTGGGATTTGGGTTTCAATGAGAAAAAGGAGTATGGTTATAGGGGAAATACAGGGGCAGATCGGGATTGTATAGTCTGTAGGGGGGTCCCAACCTTATAGTATATAGGGGTCTATATGCGCATATATACCCTGAACCCGAAGCTCCTGGTATTCCCCGTAATTACCACTAAAACGGTCCCCTACATAACCCCCTTTAAGAAGCTTAGACTGTAGCTCGTAACCCTAAACCCTGGGTCTATATTGGGGGCCCTAGACCCTCAACCCTACACCCTAAACCCTTCTTCTGGGAAACTACCAGATCTGTGCACTGCGCGTAGTGCGCGACGCTGGGAGTGGGTTCAAAATGTGATCCTTCAGGGTCCAAGTACCCAAACATGGGGGGTCTAGGCACCAAAGTCTATAAAGTCTCAGCCCTAAACCCTAAACCCTGAACCCCAAACCCTAAACCCTAAATTTGGGAACTTAAAAGCCCAAGAGTTGAGTACTTGGACCCTTATTGTTGCTGTTTAGGGTTTAGGGGTTTCGGGGTTTAGGGTTTAGGGGCTTAGGGCTCTCGAGATGTTAGCTGCAGGGGGCGTACAGCTGGGCGGGTGGTTGTACAGGACTTTGTGGGAAGGAGTTGCCAAAGTATCTTTGCGCGAGGAATTCTATTGTCGCCTTTTGCACATTAAGTCCTTGCTTTGGAACCTCAGCCGTGGCACCTCAACTGCTCTGACGCACCGGGGGGGTGTTTCGCAAAATTTGGGGTACCTTTTTGGGGTTCCCAATAATGGGAGTATAGTATTTTGGGGTCTACATTGGGGTCCCCTTATTTTGGGAAACTGCCAAGTGTCAAAACCACGGGTGGAACCTCATGTAGCCACTTGTTATAGTGTCCAAAATCTGGACGGATATTTCTGGGAAACCTCATGGCCTCCTAGACCCTATAAACGCTGCATTGAACCCTACTTGGAGGGTCAGGGGGACTTAGTGAGTAGGTTAATAATGGGGATGATCGGGGTTTCTAAATGGCTTATAGGGGTTATAAGTATACTTACTAGGTCCTCATGACCCTCCAAGTAGACACAAGAAGGTTCCCTTGTATTTACGTATGCTGAAAGCAGCTGCAGAGTTCGGATGGTAGCTTGCCAATTTTAACTTCTAGGTTGAAGCTTTAGGGTTTAGGGCTTCGGGTTTAGGTCATGATTTGTAGTCTGCTTTTTGGGGTTCAGGGGCAGGGGTGCCTCATCCTCAAACCGTGCTTGGGGTGGGTACATGACTGGATCCCGAATTAGGGGCACTCTCCTTGGGACCTAGCTTGGGTTTAGGGTTTAGGGTTTAGGGTTGGACCTTAGACCCTCGACCCCTTGCGATTCCCTTACACTCCTATTATAGGTACCTAAAGGGCTAACCCTAATCCTGAGACCCTAATCCCTAAACCCTAAGCCCAATATAAACCCTAAACCCGTAGGTACCTAAAGGGTTCACCCCCAAGTGCTTCGAGGCTCGGGGGAAGGATTAAGTAGGGTGTAAGCCGGATTCGAAGCAGGCCATCCTTCATGAGGATATTCATAAGTTTAGGATTTAGGGTTAATAACCCCATTTTTGACCCCTAAGCCCTCCCTAAAACCTGCAACCCCTAAACCCTAAAACTTACGAAGCCCCTTAGGCCTTCAAGAAGTGGCCCAGGGCTCAAACCTTGGTGGGTCACTCTTGAAGAATCACTGCAAACTATATTATCTCCTTGGGACTTAGCTTGGACCTTAGACCCGTAACCCTTTGGGATTCCCTTATACTCTTATTATAGGTAATTTAAGGGTTAACCCTTAGTAGAGGTCCTAAGTGCCACGTAGTTATGCTCCCCAATATATACAGTCCCCCTCAAAAGATGCAGTGCGTGGGTGCGCTGTTTTATGCAGTTCGCAATTGGGCAATTCCACAATCTATCTACTCAAGGGGTACCGTAGGTTCATCATTAGGTGGACCCCCCGCCCAGTAATAGTGGCTATAAGGGATAATAAGGATTATATTAGGGTCCTCTTATATTCCTATTATACCGCTATGTCCTCCTAGGTTCTTTTTTTTGTTAGTATGAGGGATTTTGCTTTCCATTTTCCTACAACCCCTTGCACTACACAAATCTTACAGCACTTAGGATCCCCAAGGCATTGTAAATTCCCAGGGTAGAGGCCTTATGGTATATAAAGTGGCGCAAGATTTCCTCCTTGCACCAGCCTGGCACCCTCTTCTGCTGACATATACTTCCTACGCATCCTCAACCCTAAGCCCTACATATCCCTACTTTCCGTATAGGGTTTAGCCTAGAAAAACAAAAACTACGACACGCTCCCTAAACCCTAAGCCCTAAACCCTAAACCGCGTGTCGTTGCGACCTTCAACCTGTAGCTCTGAGCCTGCAGTTCATCACCATTACTTAGGGTTTAGGGGGACGGGTTTTGGATTTTAAACTCTTGAAATTTTTAGAAGTAAGGAAATTTGCGGAACCCTAAGTATAGGTAAGTTTATGTGGGCTTTAGGATTTAGGTTTTAGGGGTTAGGGTTTAGGGATTAGGGTTTATGGCCTTTGGCTTGGGGTCTAGGATTTAGGGTTTAGGCCTTAGGACTAGGGATCTCTTATCATCCTTACTTGGATGTTCGGGGTACTTTTAACTCAATTATACAATTATAGGAAGTACTTTTTACCAAGCTAGAACCATATAGGGGGACTTGGGGGTCTCATACTTGGGTAAGAAGCATACTTCTTTTGGGCGCTTGTTACCCCAGACCCTAGACTCTGAATAAGCTGGGTCTTAATCACCTTGAACCTCCAGGTAACCCTCCGACCCTAAACCGCCCTTCGCAGACCGGATTTGTGGACTTCCTGACCCTCACGGTCTTCTTCCACGTACTCATGGGTGCCGTGGATGAGGACTTTTTTCTTTTTGTTTCACGGCTTTTAAGGGTCCTGCAGGATTTAGGGCCTAGGGTACTCTCCAGCAAAGTGAGTAGTATTTTATTTGGGGATACTATGGTGCCCAATATTGAGTAAGATTATATCCTCCTTTTGGGTATAGTATTTTATTTAAGGCACATAATCTTACTAGGTTCAACCACCAAAAAAATCACTATTCAAGTGAGTACATCCTACAAGAAGCTCGTGGAGGTGTAGAGGCTCAGGCTATTGGACCTCTTAACACGGCACCTGTATGTCAATCTAAGCAAAGTCATCCTAATTATCGCGCTTCCGGAAGATGCCTAAAGGGTTTAAGGATCTGGCGGTTAATGTAGACCCCTAATTCATAAACCCCTTCCCCTTAATGGGGATTATAATAGGGATCCTAAGATTACGGCCCTGAAAAGGAGGGGGGTCTGTTAATCAGATGTCTACATGAGGGTTCAGACTTTAGGGTTTAGGGTTTAGAGTTTAGGGTTTAGGGTCAGGGTACTGCATGTACTTCTAGCATCACAAATTTATGCCAAATTGGGGGCTACTTCTTAGGTGAGATTCCAGGGCAGATAGACATATGATGGTGGAAGGAATGAGTCAGGAGCCCCAATCCGCTAGCTGTTTTGGGATGGGTGGTGCAGGGGTTCGGGGTTTCAGTAAATTTCGCAGGGTAGTGTAGTCCGCAGCACAGGGCAAAGGTACTTTGTACTTTGGGTTGCATTTTTGTTGGCCTTGCTTGATTCAACAGCTTGCAAAGCACCACTACACTGGCCCAGAGTACAGGTCTTGAGTATACTTTAGGTGGACCCCCCACCCAGTAATCGTGACTATAGGGGATAATAGGGATTGTATTAGGGTCCTCTTATATTCCTATATACCACTATTACAGGGTGGGGGGGTCCTCCTAAAATATTATGGTATATTGAAGTATATTATAGTACATTTTAGGTCATGGTTTTCAACGTAGACCCCTGACACATAAACCCCTCCTTTGAAGACCTTACGTTATACCAGTCTTAGCTTCCCCTTGATTCTTCACCTGGGAATAACTCTCAAGTTAGAGGCGGCGCTACAGCAAGGATGTGCTGCCGAGGATACTACAAGACCTAAATGATTACCAATATCATGTTGAGATCCATTTGAGGTACCATATACTATAAATAGAAAAGAAATGTGGATCCGTAATATTTGTAATTATTTCGGCCATAATATACTATAATCTACCACAATGAACTATAACATACTATAATATACCACAATATACTCTAATATACTATAAATATTGGTAATTCTTTAGGCCAGAATATAGTATAATATACCACAATATACTCTAATATACTATAAATATTGGTAATTCTTTAGGCCAGAATATAGTAAAGTATACCACAATATACTCTAATATACTATCATATTGGTAATTATTTTAGCACCTATATTCCTTACGGTCTGCGTGGAAAGCAGAGGAGGGCCGAGCTCCCTTGCCAGGAGCTGCTTGGAGTGGTGTTGGGAAGCATAGGATTCATTCTAATTAAGATTGCATGGTAGGGGGGTTAGGGTTGGGGGACGGGTCTAGGGTTTAGAGTGTAGGGTTTAGGGAATAAAGGAAAACAGTACATGGGTGGATGTCAAAATTATGCTCCCTTTTTGGGGTACCCTAAATATTAGGTGCCGTACTATAAGAGAGATCCAAAAAGGGACCATAATTTTGACAACAGCCCGCATGGTAGTCTTACTGGGGGTTAGTAGGAAATGCGTTATATAGGTTTTCTATAGGGATTGTCTTCCCTTATTCCCTTGATGCTTTGGATAGGCCCCAAAGTAGAGCTCCCCAAAGCATGAAGGTCCTGGCCCAGTCCTCCAACAAACTCCGCTTAACAGTGATTAGTAGGGAACAGGGTAATAAATTATACAAGGATTCTACAGGGATTATACTCCCTTGTTCCCGGCTAGCCACTAGTAAGATACTCGGATCCTGACCCCGCCGTTAAGGGATTGCTACAGCAAGATATTCTTGAACCATTCTTTGGTCGAACCCGCTGCTGCATGTGCTGTAAATCATCAACCAGCATATTGTCCAGGTGTACCCAAATTGTGGTGCATGCTTTTGGAAGTGGGACATGTAATTATTTGGGAATCTACCAGTTCAGGGACAACGTGTGGACCTTGATTTTTGCGCATAGGCGCGTTCCATGCTGACCCTCCCACACCCCAAGGCCGACATGGCGAGCCCAAGAATAATGGCAATAATCATAACAAGACTAGCAACAGTAGCAATAATAACAGCAATATGGTATTGAGAGTCTCTCAGTAGCTTACGAGGAGCCTCTGCGCTGGACGAAGGGACAGGGTTGGTGGGACGCACAGCCATAAGTCAACCCTAAACCCCGAAACCTAAACCCTAAACCGCGTAGCCCGGAATTCCCATCCTGCTCCAAACATTGCATCACCTAACCCCGAACACCCGAACTCCTACAGCCCTGCTCTTGGAAAGCTATGGCTATGAAGCCATCCTAAACTGGCTGTAGTATAGCTATAGCAGCAGCAATATGGCCAGCTTATCTAATCATACCCAAAAGCAAACCAAGCCATTGAGCATCGCCTGCTCAAAATCTGTTGCAGGGCATGCGCGCCCTTCCAATTCTTCCCATCGGCCTTGGGCTAGATCCCAGTTTACTCAGTTGCTGTTAAGGAACATAAATGAAATTACCAGAATACGGGTATATGGTAAATAGTAGGGTTTCCTTGTGATAGTAACTTCAAATACGTTCTTTAACAGCATCCCAGTGTAATCATGCCAAGGATGTGTGGGAGTTTCCTTCAATTGGGGGGTCCCGTCTTCAGGGGTCCATAAAATATGTAGTATAATACATTGGGGTCTATGTTGGGGTTTTGTCAAAGGAAATTCCTGTATAGAGTATAGATACATGAATGAAGGAGTCCTGCAATCCCCCCTCACTCATGATGAAGGATCCTGCGTTGAGAAAGTTCCATGTGAGCTTTCCGCGGATTAGGGGTCTCTTCTTCGGGTACTTCTGTAAGGATGATAGTGTTGAGGGTATATTGGGTTTCCCCCCATGCATTGAAGCAGAGAACTGTTCAGGATAGTCTCCGCACTCGCAGGTTTGGGGTGTGGGCCTTCGGCTAAAACGATAGACGTGGATGGCTTCTCCTAAAAGCTATATGGTCCAAGGAAAATACTTACGCTACAGACAAGGTAGGAGCTACAGATCAAAACAAGATAATCGAACTGAAATAGAGACAAGCAGCCACCATAAAAAAAGGCAAGCAGGTAAGAACTGTAGCATAAGTACAAAACACAACCGAAGAGACATGCATACTCCATGTAAGACAGCAACTCTGGATCCAAAAGCTCGCATGGTTTAGGGTTTAGGGTCTAGACCCCGCCTACCCCAAGAACAAAACTTGGAGCGTCAGGGAGATGTCGTAGGCATACTTCTTGCAACCCATGTAGGGTCTACTAGCTGTGTAGGGCAATCCATGATAATATGCATGAAGGGCCGCAGGATACAACCTGATTGTTGCCTACCTCAATCTCTGTACATGACCCATGCAGGATCTACGCAAGGAAAACCCAAACGCTAAACTACCCCAAGCCCTTGAGCCCCAGGATTCCAGAAGCATTAAGCTTCAAAAAGTGAAACTAAAACAAAACAAAGTCCCTAAATCCCAAACCCTTTGGATTTTTACCTCTCTGCTATGACTGTGGAGCCCGGGCAGGTTCACGCGGAAACTCCTCAGAGGGCGAGTCTGGGGCTTCGGATCTACTGTGGTATATAGGGATTCTATAGGGATTAGTTGTGGATTATGTTTTGGGTTTAAGGGCTAGTTAGGGCTTAGGGCCCCTAAACCTACACCCTAAACCCTAAACTCCTAACAGTGGGGGTTCTCAAGCTAGGGTACCGTACCCCTTGAAGCCAAAAAGGAATTTAGGGGAAGAACAGAGGGATTATGGAAACCCCTTTGATGATCGGATCGTATAGGGTGATTTCAAGAAACTTGTTGAAAGATGGTTCTAAAGGTACATGGACAGGAACATTAGATGTGAAGGGTTGGATTTGCGTGTGTGCCAGAACCGGGGAAGAGAGTAGGGCTGCGGATTCAGGAAAAAAGGGTTCCAGTTCAGGATATTGAAGAAGGGTGAGGGGCTTACTTTTACGATGTAAGGTCTTAATTAAGGTTTAGGACTCCGCGTGTATGATTCAGGGATGAATATGAAGGGCTTCGAGGGGGACTGCCGTTGGTACAAAAGAGGTTGCATTGAAGGGGGCCTGGATAGCTGCTATCATGTTTACGAGCCAAGTGTATGAGCTGAACAATTTGAGCATGCCTCTTGCTTGTCTTCAGCAACTGCAGTACAGCTGCTATTCACGGATAAGCAGGAAAGTGTCGGAAAGCTGCCCTGCCGTGTTTGGATGGTATCTACTGAGGGATGCATTCAGAATTGAGGATGTGTCCTCTTGGGGCCTGCATGGGGTAAAGCCTTCTGCACTCTTAACGCCCCTTGCTGACCTTACCCGCCTTGAATCCTAATCCCAAAGCAGCTGAAGGGCAAGCATGTCATCCTGAGCTCGCTCGAACCAACAAGTTCAGAGCTCACGACGTGCCTGACACCTTTCCGCAAAAAACAAACCGCATGCTGGCAACTGGCAGCAACGATCAAGTCCTAATTCCGTGGAGTATTGCAGTAGCAAAGCTCAGGAAAATGCAGCTTCATGACAAAATGCGGGGGACCCTTCAAGTCACTTGAAATGGAAATCCCGCTATCCCTGACCCCTGGAGACCCAACCCCCCAAAAAACTTGAGAAACTAGTGCCGGAGACTGCCAAACGAGGCCAAAGCCAGGAAATCCGTGAGGCGCTGTCTTCCCTTGGCAAGAATGGCCTGAGCTGCGCAGATTTAGGCAATGTTATAGGGATTCAGGGTTTAGGGTTGGGCCCCCGCCCGCCAAGAGTGACCACAAGGTATAGGGTTTAGGGTTGTATTATATTATGGTCCCGTTGCATGCCCATTTTACCACAATCAGCGGGTGGGAATCTAACCCAGGAGGGTTGCACTACGGAATGTAGCAGATTCTGCTGGCCTGCCCTAGATTTGAACGTTTTGCTGTTAGGGTTTAGGGCTTAGGGTTGAGTGCATTGATCTTTGCAAGCAGTATTGCTGGTGCTTGATACTTGTTTCCACGCTCAGCGGGCTATTTCCAAGCCGTTCACGGCATCCAACTCTTGACATTACTATAGTAGATTACAGCATATTATAAAAAAAAAAACTATAGTATATAATAGCTTATCATAATATGTAGGTACCATAGTATATTCAAAATAGTATACTACCCTATCATATCCTCAACCTACAGGTCCAAAGCTTCAGCCAGGGAGCCCTTCAGCTTCAAGGTCCAGTCTCCAGCAACTAATGTAGACCCCTGATTAATAAACCCCCTCCCCTTAATAGTGATCATAGTAGGGATTATAATGGGGACTATAATCAGGATGCCCTTAATAGGGATTATAATGGGGATCCCCTCAAAAAGGCCTATAATGGGGATTATAATAAGGATCCAAATACCCTCCCCTTAATAGTGATCATCGTAGCGATTTTCATACGGACAATTTCTGCGGACTGTAATGGGGGTCCCCTTGATGAGTCCGGGACTATAATAGGCACTATACTAGGCCCGGGATTATAAGAGGGATCCTAATAAGTAAGGCCCTTAAAAGGAGGTGGTTT
>CAJNIZ010008558.1:65091-77459 GCA_905231905.1 Symbiodinium pilosum
ACCCTAAAGCCTGAATCCTAAATCTCAAATCACAACCCTGAAGCCTGAATCCTAAATTCCAAACTACAACCCTACAAAATGACGCCAAAGAAAACAAACTACAACCTGTAAGCTTGCAGTCTACATCCCAACCACAACCCGGCCTGTAACCCCAATTACCTACACTTTAGTAGTAATGACCCCTCAATTAGCAGGAATAGCCCATAAGACTATAGATACTTGGGGGAACAGGTAAACTCTAAACGAAGAATCCCAACGCCTGGCACTTTAGGACCATGCGGTTTAGGGTTTAGGGTTTTAGGGTGACCATCTGGTTCTTAAGGCTTCTAACTGAAACTCGTAAAAGGGTCCACATATACAGTCAGTAGAAAATTAGGACCCATAATCCCCCCCCTGTAGTATGGTATCGGGGGTCCCGAGTTCCATTCTAGTAACATATGTGGACCCTCTGGAACGAACGCAATTGGCCAGTCGTGAACTTGGTATTTGCTTTCAAAAGAGTAGTACTAAGTAACGATACCAATAGTAGGAAGGTTAGCAATAGAACTAACCAGAGTAATTTCATAGTCGTAGCAACAGTTGTTAGTAAGAACGTTCAGAATACCAGCAACATGTTAAGTATGAATACAGACAAGGATCAGGCATAAGAAGAAGCCCACATCCCTAAACTCTAAACCCTATCCCTCAACCCTAAACCCAAACTCTTGTACTTCAGGAGGCGCAGTGCCTTCACAACCTGTCGAACCAGGCTGCTCAGGCAGCTCCAAAATGGATTATTCTCACAACTATGGGCCCCTTTAGGTTATGGAGTATATTACGGCACCTAATATTCTCGAGTACCAAAATGAGACCCTAATTTTGGGAACTACCTAAATGCTTACCATGATTATTTTGAGGTCTATTCGAGTTTACCCCCAAACTGCAGTTATTTAAGCACCCTGGGACCAAAATATTGGTGACCCTAAACCCTCTAAAGCTTATACCCGTCACCCTGAACCCTAAACCCTTGCAGTCTGCTTTCAAGGGTCAAGGGCATAGTGTCAGGTTCGACACTGAATGTCCTAGTTGAGGGTTTCCCTTGATACTTTTCTAGGTCATACGGGTGGTTGTCCAAATTATGGTCCCTTTTTGGGTACCCTAAATATTGGGTGCCGTATTATATTAGGGGTCCAAAAAAGGGACCATAATTTTGACAACCACCCATATCCCAGGTTTAGGGTTCAGGGTGTAGGGTTCAGGGTTTAGAGTTTAGAGTTCGGGGTTGTTTAGGGTATACCCCAACGAAAAGGTAGAACAGCCAGGGTCCACGAATGTGGTGTTCGGCGTCTGGAGTTTGAGCAGCGGTTGTTTTGTGGTTTAGGTTTTAGGGTTTAGGGTTGGAATGCCTTAGGTGGACCTCCCACGCTGTCATAGTAGTATAAAAGGAATGCAACAGGACCCTGATATCATTACCATGAACCATTCTACTCACTATTATTGAGTGGGGGGGTCGAATGCCTGATATGAGCTATACTCTAAATTCCTTAAAGAAGGTTATTTAGGGGATTATAATGGGGAGTAGTATTACAGGGGACCCCTATTAGGGGTTATCAAGGGGATACTAGCAGAATGGCATGGGTACTGCCCCCACTCCGTAACAGTTGGATACTATTGATAATAGTTACATATAGCCATTAAGGTGACCCCAATAGGGGGCAGCACCCACTAAACCCTAAACTCTTGAGGGGGATAGTAGGAGTTAAGACTATAGATCATATTTCGACTAGATCACCTGGCTTCATTCGCGTTTTGTAGCTTTGTTGTTCGATGGTCAGGCTCCTACAGCAAGAAAATTGCGCTCAAGAAGTGCAATAGTTGAGATCCTTCATATGTACCTTATATAACCCTATATACCGCCCCTTATATTCCCCTATATACCCCCTATATAAACTTTATCTACCTTGAGAGTGCGGGCTTGGGGGTTCCTTCCGAGCTTGCAATTCCGAGGTGAATTTGACTTTGCACATATTCGTTCACGGCTTCGACGGGAAAAACATGCAGTAACAGGTGTTTAGCTTACTGATGCTGTCATTGGGTTCAGTTTTTTGCGTTAGGGCGTTTTCCTGCATCTTGTTTCTGTCTAGATAGCAGGATTGTAAGTACCAAAGCTTGGTGGGCGTCAAGGGGCGCGATTAACAAGGGACCTCACATAGGCCTCTACATTGAGGGCATTGTCCCTTTGGTGGCTATGTGGGGAGGGCAATGGATTGTAGTGGTTCCTGTACTTGAGAGCGTTGGGTTTAGGGTTTAGGGGCCTAGAAGAATGTTTGGACCCTCATGAGTAGTTCTCAATGAAGTATTGTTATAACGGTATTTAGGATACATGTAGCAATGCTTAGAACTACCCAAAAACCCTCAGAAACCATTTGTGTTCCAATATATACGTATACACCGCCCGACTTAGAACTACCCGTAAACTTCCAAGTGGCCTGAACATCGGCCTTCCTCATACGTGAAACCCACAAAAGTGGGTAAACCCTAAACCCTAAATCCTAAACCGTAAATCCTAAACCCGGATTCCGAATAGAACCTCACCCGAAGTCCTATAACCTGTTTGTGCTTAGGGTTTAGGGTTTAGGGGTAAGGGTTCCGGGTTTAGGGTTAAGGGTTGCGGGTTTATAGTCCCCCTTTAGTAGATAGAATATGAGGTATATGGGGATCTTATTGCAATACACCCAAAGCCATATTCTATCTACTTCAGGGGGACTATAGGGTTTAGCCTTTCCCTTCAAGCCCCAAACTCGATACTGCCGGGCACAAGGGTATATGTCCGGCTCAGAGCTTTAACATAACAAACTGAAAAACCTTTAAAAAGAAAAGTCCTCACTGAATCCTAAAACAATGCGCTGCCGAACGACCGTTTGTAACAGCAGAACACCTGCAGAAATGAAGCCGGCGCAGGTTCAAGGTTTAGGGGAAATTTGACTCTCTTGACTAGTGAGCAAGGGCAAGTGACCCCACGCTGGCATGTTTTGACATTTCAGCTTTAGGGCACGTTATCTCATAGCCGCATACCGAGTATGCTCTAAGTCCTTCAACTGCTAGACAACAGTCCTGCTTGGGCTGACTCCTGCTAGTACTGGTGCCACTACTGCTCAGACTACGGGAGCTGCTGCTACTACTACTCCTCCTCCTACTCCTCCTCCTCCTCCTACTACTACTACTACTACCACCACCACCACCAATTCATCTCTACTACTCCGCCTCCTCTTCCACCGAAAGGCGCCTTCGGTTCAGAGAAGTGTGACACCCGGATCTTTGGGTCTTGGAGGGCCTAAGGGTTTCGGGCTTAGGGGAGGGTCAGGGGGACTTAGTAAGTAGGTTCAGAGAGGGGATAACTAGGGTTACTAAATGGCTCATAAGGCTTGAAAGTATATTTACTAAGTGCTCCTGACTCTCCAAGTAAAGTGTCCAGGGGCTTTTGTGGGGTATGGCTAGCGATCTGCATATGGGCCATATGCAAGCATTCAAAAACAAGGGTCGCGAATGGGGATCTGCACATAGAACAGTTGAATGAGCAGCCGCATTTATAAATAAGAGAGTCGAAGACTACCGACGTCGGTGTATTTGCATCTGGGTTCAGCTAGATAAGGGCTGCGGATTGACCGAGATAGGCCATCGGCCTGTGAAGAGTGTACGGATGAAGGCCCGTCAGTCAACTACCAAATCTATGCCTTGCATGGCCCTGGTAAGGGATTACAACAGTACCCCCCTAAAGGTACCCCCCCAGATTTAGAACCCTATTAGGCCTTATTAAGCCCTATATAGTCCTTATTAGCTCCTTAAACACTGGGGTGGTACCTTTGAGGGGGGGGGGGAGTACCGTTGTAATCCCTTACATGGAGTGCCTACAGCATGTACCCTATTATATGAGCCGTGGAAGTTGCTCCTGTATACTTGCGCTTTGAACCTGCAAGAATGTTCTCCTACACCCTAAACCCTCCTTGGTACTTAGCTTGGACCGTAGACCCTTAACTCTTTGGGATTCCCATATACTACTTATTATAGGTACCTAAGGGTTATCCCTTAGTAGGGGTCCTAAGTGCTGAGCGCCAAACCCTATAGTCCCCCTTAAGTAGATAGAATATGGCTTTGGGTATGTTATAATAAGATCCCCATGTACCCCACATTCTATCTACTTAAGGGGGACTGTAACCCTGAAAGCCCTCCAGGGCTCCTCTTTCCCCTCGAAGCTTCGACGATCTGGCTGCCTAGGTCAGAGGGCAAAGCAGGCATGTCCGGCTGTAGGGAGTAGGGTTCAGGGGTTTAGGGTTTAGGGTTTAGGGGTAGGGTTTCGGGGTTAGGGTATGGGGGGTATGAAGCTGGGGCCCTAGCTAAGTGGAAATCCCGGGTTGTACCAAGGTAGTATCCTGTAACCTGTTCTACAGCTTTTACAGAGATCACAAGTGCTTCAGGATTTGAAGTTGAGCCCAAGAAGCTAGTATAGGAGCCCTTGAACTAGAGGATAAAAAGGGGGTTTGGGCATGAATGGAGGGCGACTGTCATGCGTTCCCCTATTACCTATAGTCCCCATTAAGTAGATAGAATATGGGGTATATGGGGGTCTCATTATAACATACCCAAAGCTATATTCTATCTATATCGAGTGGGAGAATTTCCATCCCGCAGGGCTCTCCCTCAACTTGACCGCGTTAAGCATTGGGAGGGGAATCTTGTGGGAACCCAACAATTCATTATCTCTTTGAGTTCTCTCAACCCTGGCAGCCTTAAGATCCGCATGAATATGTAATCAAGACAGAGTGATGCAGACGCTTTAGTTCCCAACCTCTGTACAGCAGTATGTACACACCTTTCTGGCTGAAACCACCAGACACCATTCCAGAGAGTAGGGTTTAGGGTTAGGGTTTAGGGCTCTAGAAACTTCACAGGAAGCTCCCCTTTAAGCCCCATCGTGCCATACATAGAGCCCGAGAAGAATCTTCTGGCAAGCAGGACAGCCTTGAGGAAGTGCAGGAGTCGAGCGTCGCCCTGGCTGAGAAGGCGCAAGCAGAGACTAAAGAATCGATCAAAGAACTCCGAAAGCAGCTGCAGGCACAGGACCTGGAGTGCAAGAGGCAAAGCACAAGAGACAAAGGCAAAACAATGTCGCCGCGGCACATGCGAGACGCCATTCTGGAGAGTTGTGTCGGACGGGACACACCAAAGCAGGGGGGAGGTTAGGGTTTAGGGTGTAGGGCTTAGGGAAAAGGCCAGGCTACAACAGATCTCACCCAAGTCCCAAGTACTCTGTCGGACACTTGGGCCAGTATCCCAGTCCGTGCGAAATTTCAGTCCCCCTAAACCCTACACCCTAAACCCTAACACCTAAGGGGTTTTAGGGTTTAGGGCTAGACTTCTAAGCCACTAAACCCTTAGGCCCCCGAAACTCTAGACCCTGCAGAACTTGAGTGCGAAATGCACGACGGACTGAATCAGGGGTTCTGTATTCAATAAGATGAGTTTGGCAACCCTATCATAATCGAAATAATCGAACAAAAGTGTAGGGACCGCCCAGCTCAAATCAGAATTTAGGGGGCGCAACAGCAGATCTAACCCTAAACCCTAAGCCATGCATGTCAGACCTTGCACCCTGCTCAGGGACCCAGGGTACTCAGAAAGTAGGTGATGAATGGGCTCATAAGTCTTACCTCCCCAAAATCAAGCACATGGACCCTTAGGGTGAACCTCCAGTTACAATTCTTGACCTAAGGCAATTGCAGGAGGGGAGCTACCATGTCACGGACCATGTCCTTACAGAAGCCTCATATACCCAGTATGTAACACTCCCCATTGTCCCTGTATACCCCTTATACATATACACCCTTGATACCATGAAGCCTAAAGCCCCCCATTGGAAACTCCCCCCTGTAGTTGGTCCTAGCTTGACAGGCCGCCAGGGGCGAGCTATCCTCTATCGACGAAGAGGCCGACGGTTTCTCCAAATAATGGGAGCCCTTTTGGGTGACACTAACAAAGGTTTAGGGTTTATAGTCCCCCTTAAGTAGATAGAATATGGCTTTGGGTATATTATAATAAGATCCCCATATACCCCATATTCTATCTACTTAAGGGGGAATGTAGGGTTTAGAGGCGAAATCTAGGGGGCGGCCTCGGGATGTATGAGGAGTTTGCAGAAATGGACGTATGTCCCTCGGCTGACCTACATCTGGAGGAAACTGAGGATGTGGTAAGACTGCGGGGGTCACCAGGGAGCTCAATACCCCTTAACTAAGGAACATGGCGTGCAAGCATCTAAGGGCTCCCGGTATCATTGAGGGTTCCTTAATTGACGTCTTCTATCCGTATATCTAAAGCCCTACCTGCCGAAACCCAGCCTTCATTTTCCATGTCCTTTTCAATTTGATGTTCCATTACTGGGGGGGGAAATATCGTTAACCTTAACCCCCTACACCCTAAACCCTAATCCCTGTGCCTTAAACCCTAAGCCCTAAATCCTCAGCCTTAAGCCCTAGACCCTAAGTCTTAAACCCTAATCCTCAAACCCTAAGCCCTACACCCTACTTGGAGGCCCATGGGACTTAGCAAGTACTTATCATTTAGGGGATTATGAGTAGGGTTATAAGCCCAGTTATAAGTAGTTACTAAGTCCCATGGGCCTTCAAGTAATCCCTACACCCTAAACCCTGAACGCTGTTCTTGGATGATGATTTTGAGGACTCTGCGGTGGCTAGCTTCCAACTTAAGGGTTTTAGGATTTTAGGTTTTTGAGGGTTTAGGGTTTTAGGTCTTTGGGGTTGAAGGATTTAGGGTTTAGGGTGTAGGATGAGGGCTTCGGCTTTCAGGTTTGGGATTTCAGGTTTAGGGTTTCATGCTTAGGGCTTTGTCGTCTCGGTCTTCAGGATTTGGCACGGATTTTAGGGTCACCAGCCCGTAATAGTGATAGAAGAGGAATATAAGAGAACCCTAATACGGTTGCTACTATCCCTGAGAATCCTGATAATTAGTCATTGTTACTGGATGGAAGCCCCTAAACCACCTAAGTTATGGGGTTGGGGATTTCTGGTATGAAGATTGGAGAGTGGAAGGCTGTAGAGTGGCAGCATCTTCTCTTAGTTGCTATGAAAAAGCTAGGCACCTAGGGTCTAGGGTTTAGGGTATAGGGTTTAGGGCCGTGAGCCCTTCTCAGGAAGGTAGACATAGAGAGCATCGAAATGTTATACTTCCCTCTTCATGTTTTCATGCGTTTAGCTCATGCAGCGATGCCAGGTATGCACCAAAATTAGGGTACTTTCCCTAAATAGGGGGACTTCAATGAGACCCAAACATACTATAATCCTTATAAGCCTTATTACAAGGACTCCAAAAAAAGTACCCCTAATGTTTGCAAGCCCCCGACTATCCCCAAATATTGAGAGCCTGAAATCAGGAGGACGTTCCATCCTGAACCTCATAACTTGTAAATGAGCCAACTTGGAGGCCCATGGGACTTAGTAACTACTTATAACTGGGATTATAGCCCTACTAAGAATTGGGGTAACCCCTATAAGCCCATTTAGGGGGATTATAAGTAGGGTTATAAGCCCAGTTATAAGTAGTTACTAAGTCCCATGGGCCTCCAAGAAAGGTTCAACTTGCAGTTTAGGGTTTAGGGTTTAAACTCCTTAAGGGTGGTTAGATAGGTCATCAGATAGGGGACTGCTATAGGGGTTGTTAAGGGGGAAACTAGGAGTGTAGAATATGGCTTATGTGGACGTTTCGCTGCATAATTCCGATAAAAAAAACCTGGAAATGATTCTTCAATCTTCCTATATTGCCTTCTGGTGGGTTGTTGTTAAGTTCCCCATTTCAGTTACCTGAAAATAGGCACATTGTAAAGCATAGGGTTTCCTTGTTGCAGTGATTTAGGTTAAGTTCCGTAATAGCAGCACAGCCTAATGTACTGTGCTGTCTTGTTGAAAATGCCCCGAATTGTCTGGTTCAGGCTTCTGAGGGCTTGCTTCGCCCAACCTGGGGCACCCGATGAATGAAAACATGATAACTACATGTAGACATGTGCGCCCAGTATGTTTCTTCTCTCGATCAATACCTAGCAAAAATGTACAAAAATCTCTCCGATGAGATCTAGAGCCTGTAGGACTTCATTGGCGTGAACAGAAACGGCCTTTTTTTAGAACCTGAGTGCACGTTGTGAATAACATTGTCTCACTTGCCAAAGAGTTTTGTCAGTCACAAAAAAGATGATGCTCTCTTGGGGGGTCTGCAAATTCTGCTCCCTCGGAGAAATGGCCCTAGTCCATTGCGGAATACTTCCATAGAGAGTTCAGGATTCAGGGTTTAGGCTTTGGAGTTCAGGCGCCCAAGCCCTAAGGGTTCATGTACCCCACAATTGGGTGGTTTAGGGTGCAGGGTTTGGGGTCTAAGCTTGGGTTTTGCATAACATCAGCTGCAGTGGAGGTTTTGCTTGGGTAGGGTGATTTATGAGTAATTCCGTCCCCTAATATTAAACCCCCCCATCCTCCCCTAATATTAAACACACCCAACATACTATACTATACCACATAATGTGAGTGTTTAAGATTAGGGCCCTAAACCCTAAACCCTAAACTGGATGGGATGGAGGCTCCAGGGCTTGGTTTCTGGGCGAAGTATGTTTTTCCTTCAGGGTCCAACTAATCCCCTCCCCCTAATATCAAACATTCCCCTCCTAATATTTAGGGTTTAGGGATTTGGGGGCTCAGGGTCTGGGGGTTGAGGGCTTGGCCCTAAACCCTCGAACCTAAATCCCAACTATTGCGCTACAACCCCTGCAAGCTCAAATCTACCTAGACCTCCCAAATACCCATACGTACTACAGTCAAAGCTCCTGAAAGGGTGGTTATTTAGGGGATTATATAGGGCCTACTATAGGGGATATTAAGGGGGATACTAGGAGTTTAGACGAGTGTAGACTACAACTCATATCATAATGACATCCATGACAGCCCATGTACCTTGATTTTGCGGC
The DNA here is from genome assembly GCA_905231905.1 of Symbiodinium pilosum. Lineage (NCBI taxonomy): Eukaryota > Dinophyceae > Suessiales > Symbiodiniaceae > Symbiodinium > Symbiodinium pilosum. Next base: position 74,096 of record CAJNIZ010008558.1, read on the forward strand.
TAAGGGCTGTTGTTACAAGTATGTGGGGAGTCCCAGCACAGACTGATCCCTATACATCCCATATGAGCCATAGTCTAAACTCCTTAAAGGGGGTTATATAGGGGATCATATAGGGGATTACTATAGGGGTTATTAAGGGGGATACTAGGAGTTTAGACAGTAGCTCATATAATTCCTGTCAGGATGTTCAGAGGTTCCGCCCGATGTGGCTAATGTAGACCCCTGATAAATAAACCCCCTCCCCTTCCTAGGGATTAAAATAGGGATCCTCATATGTAGGCCCTTAAAAGGAGCTGGGCTTATGAATCAGGGGTCTACACTCTAAAGCCTAAACCCTAAATAGTAGCTTCCATTTTCTCTTCCACTATCCCTATATAAACCCTATATGACCCCAATACTGTTAATCATGGGTCTACATGACCGGGTACAGCTCCTCAGATACAGCTCCAACACGACCGGTTGGTGCAAGGTTGCTTGGAGGCCCATGGGACTTAGTAACTACTGATAAATGGGATTATAGCATTACTTATAATTGGGGTAACCCCTAAAAGCCAATTTAGGGGGATTATAAGTAGGCTTATAAGCCCAGGTATAAGTAGTTACTACGTCCCATGGGCCTCCGAGTGCGGTTTGGTCAGATCTCGTCGAGGTATTCGGATCGGAGTTCGGCAAGATAACTTCGAGTCCCTGAGGAAAGAATACTTGGAGGGTCAGGGGGACTTAGTAAGTAGGTCAAGAATGGGGATAATTAGGGTTACTATAATAGGGGTTATATGTATACTTACTAAGTCCTCATGACCCTCCAAGTAGCTTCCGGGACGTACATTCGCGATGAGTTTGTGAGCGTCGCAGGAGCTCACTCTTTACCGAGTTTCGCAGTCGGATATAAGCGACTTGTTTGGCTAACAACCTCACAGCAACTCGCGCAGCTGCACGCCGACAAGTTGGCCCGAAAGCTTGGTTGATAGCCAGCCCGTCGCCCCTTTATACCCTCATAATTAGAACCCTATATCCTCAAAACCCGAAATCTTTTCCGATCATAATAATGGGGTTATAATAGGGATCCTAACATTAAGGCCCTGAACAGGAGAGGGGTTATTAATCATGGGTCTACACTCTAAACCCTAAACCCTCATTAGTAGCTTCCATTTTCTTTTCCACTATCCCTATGTAAACCCTAGATGACCCCCAATATTGTTAATCATGGATCTATAGTACCTTGAACCTGCAAGTAGCCAACTTAACCCTAAACCCTGTACCCTAAACCTGAACCGATCATAATAGACTCCTATGACCAGGGCTTCGACGAGCTGATCGCTGCCGTATCTCCAATGCAGAGACATGCTTCCGAGGCAAGGCTCCGGCATCGCGTGGTTTAGGGCTTAGGGTGTAGGTTTTAGGGTGTAGGGTTTAGGGTCTAGGGTTTAGTTGGCTACTTGCAAGTTCAAGGTACTGTAGACCCATGATTAATAATATTGGGGTCATATAGGGTCTATATAGCGATAGTGGAAAAGAAAATGGAAGCTACTATTTAGGGTTTAGGGTTTAGACTGTAGACCCATGATTAATAGACGCCCTCCTTTTAAAAGCCTTAAAATTAGGATCTATTATGACCCCTATTAAGGGGAGGGGGTTTATTAGTCAGGGGTTTGGGTTACCTGTAACCCACTTGTACCTGTATTTCTAATCCTATGATGAGCCCCCGAAATCCAAGCAAGATCCCCGGCGCACTTTGCGTGGGTTGCGAGTTACTGGGAATGTTGTGGCTTCAGGGCTACGGAACGTCTCTGGTTTTAGGGTTCCTTGAGGGTCGGTTTGGCCCAGCCGCGCCAGCTGGTATAGTCTTCGCAGTACCCTCATCAACCCCATGTACGTAAGCTAAACCCTGAAACTTAAAATTGGAATCTTTGGGCTTATATACCCTCCCCAAAGTAGAATGAAAACCCAAGATGGGGCTTAGATTTTGTTTAGTGTCGTTTTCTAGGAGGGCTTGGGCGAACCTTCAGCTTTTGCCTCTACGTGGACCCCAAACTTGAGTTCCCGCAAACTGGAGCCCGGCACTTGATACAAATCCGCAGCCCAAACCGACAAATGTCTAAACCCTAAAGGAGTTTTGTATTTTGAGCTTAGGGTTTAGGATTTAGTTATGGGGTTTGGGGTTCAGAGTTTAGAGTTTTTGCTTCATGTTTAACCCGGAACAGTAAAGAAACATGGGAGTTCCCTGTAATAATCCTACTGCAATTTTCGAGAGGGAGCCCTACGATCCAGCGAGCTCTCTCGAAATGTCCCCAGAAGTGTTGAGGGATTAGGGTTTAGGATTTAGGTGTTGGGGTTTAGCCAGCGCTTGCCTTCGCTAAACTACCCTCGACCATGAGTCCCTAAACCCTTGACCCTGATGAGATGTTTGATCTGCCTGTCTGTGAGAATGCTCGCTGATGAGGGACACCTTGCAAATACAGAGGCAATTCATCAAGGCAGCGAATTCAAGAGTCTTTCAGGCTTTGATGTGAAAGATGTGGTGTCTGCTGTGGCTCATGTGGAGAATTCATTTGGAGGAGTTAGAGAAATTTTGACCGAAGAAGCTAGGGCAACGAAAATCAGAAAGAACAAAGCTGTGAAAGACACAGCTCGTGGAAGATCAGTTCCTTCTTACGGTGGACAGCCAAGAAGAGAAGGCCAAAGCCAGCGCTTACACGCTTGCGGCCGTTGCTTTCAGCACAGAAGTTTCTTACATGGAGGAAGACGTTGCCAGAAGATTGGCGATGCCTTCAGGAAGTCTGCATTTGATCACATCTGATGCTAGAACCACAGAGCTTTGGGTAGCTTTGCAAGACATCTCAGGACTCTCACCTACACCCGAAATTTCCTTTGATTGTGCAAGGATATATCCTACATGATACCACGGAATATTGAAAATGTTTGTTTGTTACAGGTCTGAGGGGGTAAACTGTACAGCAAGATTGGCCGAACGAGCATAGGCCGCTGCCGCCGCGGCCGCAGCTGCAGCTGCCGCGGACCCGCAAGGGTCACGCATCTGTGCCTCAGCATGCAGTAAGGATGTATATAGTCCCCCTCAAGTAGTTAGAATATGGGGTATACGGGGATCTTATTATAATATACCCAAAGCCATATTCTATCTACTTAAGGGGAACTCTAAGGATATTTTGGCATATCGGTTTAGGCCTTTGGATTTGATTCAGCAAGTTTTAGGGCTTAGGCGGTTAGGGCCCCTTTCCAGAGGGTCCATGTACCCAATAGTTAGGTTCAGGATAAAGAGTAGTCGAAAACGGAAAAAGAAGTCAACATGACATGGGCAATGTGGGGGTTGTAGGGTTACATAGGGCCCTAAACCCAAAACCCAAAA
>CAJNIZ010008558.1:78117-96335 GCA_905231905.1 Symbiodinium pilosum
GGGAGAAAGGAAGAGGGTTTTTCACCCTCTCCGCCTTCGGCAACCATCCAACACGCCCCCCAAGGTCGGCGGATCCCTTAATAGGTCCCCCCCAAAACCCTATATAGTCCCTTATAGGTCCCCCCCAACCTAAATTTGGTCCGTAGCTCATGTGGGTTTTAGGTCGCTAAGGCTTCGTGTTTTGGCCCAAGGGGGAAAGGAGTTGGGGTCCATTTCGGTTCGCAGGATCTAGATGCAGAAGTGTTCGTTGCCCTAAACCCTGATCCCTAAAGCTGGGGTCAAGGTGTAGGATGGGTTTAGGGTTTGGGTTTTAGGGTTTAGGGTTTAGGCTTTAGGGTGCTTGAGGTTCAGATATGATTTAGGATTGGGGACCTTTAATTGAGGTAGGATTTAGGGTATGTAATCTTGCAAAGCCTTGCAAGAGGTAGAAGACCCCGGTTTCCCTTTATCCCGAGGGCTTAGAATCCTCTGCTGGGTCCTGAGACCTAACCTTAAACCCTAAATCCTAGACCCTGAAACCCTGAACCCCACAACCCTCAACCTTAAACCCTAAACCCGACAGCATACAAGCCTGCATCTGGAGCTCTGAAGCACTAAACCCTAAATCGTGAACCCTAAACCCTAAACCCCTATATGCACTAAGTCGTAAACCCCAAAATGCCAAAGCCTGAACCTCGGGGCTTTGCCAAACAAAGGCTTGGGCAAGACGAAGGTAAACGGAAGGTAATCGGGTTTAGGCTTTGGGGCTTTTTGCTTTAGGGGTAAGGGTTTAATTAGGGTTGGCGCCTAAAGGGTCCAAGTACCCATATGATGTAGCTTTATGGACAAGAAGGATTGTAGTAGGGTCCTATTATATTCCGATAATACCACTATTACAGGGTGTGGGGTCCCTCTAAACCATGCGTCTCATCTGTTGTAGGTCGACATGCTCAGCCGATGGAAGGAGTACTGCTCTGCACCTTTCTGCCAGCATCGCCTGCTGCTGGAGCTGAATCGCAGCATATTGCTGTATCCCTTGGTATCCTTACAGTACGAATCCTAAATCCTAATCCCTCCGAATCCAAATAGCCCTAAACTGTAGACGTTATTTATAGGCTCTAGAGCCCAAAGTAGGCAGCGTTTGTAGGCTCAGTCCCACCAGGAAGCCCTAGAGCGTAGAGCTGCAGGAAGCTACACTCCATACATCCTAGGTCTTAGACCCTAAATGGGGGTTTCCCAAAATTAGGGGCACAATTTTGGGGGGTCCGCATAATAGGGGTCTATATGGGGGTCCCCTTATTTAGGGAAACTACCACAATAACTACAGGTCAACAACTGCAGGACGGAAGGTACCATGTAGGGACTTTGCATGAGCCTTACTCCGTATATTCATCCCCATGCTCCCCACATACCCCCTGTAAGCCCGTTATATAAACTCTCCCATTGGGAACTCCACGCCAGAAGCTGATCCCAACTGAGTAGTATTTTATTTGATACCCAATATAGAGTAAGATTATATCCTCCTTTTGGGGTATAGCATTTTATATAAGGAATATAGTCTTACTGGGTTTAACCACCAAAGAAAACTATTCAACTAAACCCGTTTAGGGTCAGGGTTTAGGGTTTATGGTCCCTACTGTGGAGCTGAATCGATCTGCTTGGCAAAGGCGAGCTCCTGATGCGTTTCAATCCCAAGCAGCTTCGGGCGGAGTTTAAGCAGCATGGGGCCCAAGCATCTGAGGTTAAAAGTATGGGCCCCTAATATGGGCCCTTAGGGCTTTTTTGGGGATTCTAGGGGTCCTTAGGGTACATATAGGGTATATAGTAGGTATATAAGGATCCCAAGGTTAAGGGCCCATACTAGGGGCCCAGGCATCTTCGAGTATTTGGAGGCGATTCTTCAGTTACTTATACTGGGGGTTTAATGGCCTAGGACACGGTTTAGGGTTTATGGTTTAGGATTTAGGGTTTAGGGTTTAGGAGGGGATGAAAACATAGATGGGGAGGACTGCGAAATCTGTAGTTTGGCCGAAGCCCGACATGTGCTAGACCAACAACTTCTGTTAAGTGCGAATGTGAACGTTAGCTAGAGAGAGGCATGCCGGTGTCCCAGAGGTAGGAGTTCTCCTTGAGTACTCACAAAATACCAGTATCCATGTTATGATTAACATTATGGGTATTCCTGGCAAAGGACTCCCAATTTTTGGTGTGGGGGAGGAAATTTCCAAGCATGCCATGCAATCTCCAAGCTCCGTGTGCTCCGCGTATTGGGTGTTAATAGATCAGGATTACTGCCCAAGTGCTGCGTTTTTCAGTTTCAGGCCGGGGGTGGATCCCACGAATTAGGGTGGGGCCCTTTTTATTTGGAGGTATCGTATGTGGGGGACAAAATTCCGAAAACTCAGATTTCCGCCATATTCAAACTTCCCAGAGAAATTCTAACATCCCTACCAAGACCTTCTAAATACCCACAATGATAGCCCATGCACTCGTTATTTTGGGGGTTACAGGTTTTTTCTTGTGGGTATCTGGGAGGTCCGGCGAAGCGGTGAGCCCTATCTTACTGGGTTGCTGTCCAGGAACTTAAGTTAAGTTACCATATTGATGTATATATAGTAAATAATAGGGTTTCCCCAATATAGTAACTTAATTTAAGTTCCTTAACAGCAACCCAGCTTATGTCCCTAGGTCCCTATTATATCCCCCTATAATCGGAATCCTAGACCCTAAACTCTCAACTCTCATCCCTAAACCCTAAACCGAAATCCTAAATGCTCAACCCTAAGCCCGAGACCCCCCAAACACCTCAGGCTCTACCTGGATCGCATGCACTACGCTGCCCTGGTGCGACCGCAGGAGCTTGAGAAGGCCCGAGATTTCATGGTGAACTACAGTCAATATTGCTTTAGGGTTTAGGGTTTAAGGTTTAGGGCGTTTAGGGTTTAGGGTTTAGGGTTTGGTGAACGGCTGTCGATATGGGGGTTTCCCAAAAGAAGGGGTACCATTTGGGGGTCCCTATAATAAGGATTATGGTATATTGGGGTCTATATTGGAAACCCCTTTTTGGGACATTACCATATACATATATGGGGGGGGGGTTTCCCAGAATTAGAGGTTCTATAGGGGTTCGAAAGGGAGAATGGAAAAGAAAATGGAAACGACTAATTAGGGTTTAGCGTTTAGCGATTTCATGGTGAACTGCAGTCAATATTATATGCGCTATAGTCTAAACTCCTTAAAGTTGTTTATTTTGGGGATTATGTAGACTATAGCTGATGTGCAATTATTCAGGAACCCTTAGCAGGGATTTGGATTTAGGGTTTAGAGTTTATGGTTTAGGGTTCACGGTTTAGGGTTGGGGTTATTGTGAAAATGTACACCTCCTTCTGGGAAACCCCCATATGTAGTTGGGTACTTGTACCCTCAGGGGTTAGAAGAGCCCGCTAGTGGGGCTCAAGGCCCCGCGTCCTAGCCCCATGCACCCCAAAAACCTAAACCAAGCGACCCACATAAACCTCTTGGTCGAAAGTCCTATAAGCCACATAAACCCTAAGCCCGAAGCCGAATCTAAGGTTGGAAGTATGGCCCCTCAAACAGGGCTCGAAGCTTTTTTCAAGAGACTCAGGGGGTCCTTTAAGGGTGCATGAAGGGTGTATACTAGGTATTAGTATACTGAAGCCCTGAAATAAACCCTTAAGCCCTAAACCCTAAACCCCTAAACCCGAACCCCCTAAACCCTAAACCCTATAGGTCAACCTTGAACCCTAACACCCTAAGCCATGCTCCAGGTGCCCTCGTCGCCGTCCCTGACGGCCACGAGCCGAAAACTCGCACAGCGCTTCACACGGAAGCTGCAGGAACCTAGCCACAGCTACCCTCAGAACTTGGGGTTTGAGGTTCAGGGTTTGAGCCTAGCCACAGCCACCCTCCAAAGCTTAGGGTTTGGGGTTTAGGATTTAGGGTTCAGGGTTTGAGGGGGTGGGGCCAAGCAGCCAGAAATAAGCTGGCTGTTCCCAAACAACGGTGGAGACTAAACATCCTGCATGACGCTAAATATGACATCCTGCATGACGCTAATTATCCTAAACCTTGGGGCCTATGGTACATTAGTATACTAAGGCATTGCAGGACTTGTAGTATCAACCGTATGGGTCCTTGATCGGGCTTCTAGACCTTCACGGGGCATACGATGGAGATATACGGACCACAGGACTAAGGGCCCACGGTTACCCTAAACCCTAAGCCCTAAACCCATGGTTCCGAGCTTAGAAACATGGATCGAGGTGTGGGTTCAGGGCTTGGGGAGTGCAGAGCTTACCCTAAACCCTAAGCGGCTGTAAAGTTCAGGTTGAAGGGTCTCAAGGCTTGTCGGTACACTGGCTTTAAGTCTGACTTAGGGGTACTTGAAAATGGTTTTAAATCTTTGCTAGTTGCAACCCTAAGAAACGGCAAGACTATGACTTTACTAGGGTTCTAAGGTCAGCAGAGTTGAGCCCTAAGACCCAAAGCCTCAGTGCTCAGACACTTTGAGTGTTTCCATGGAGGAGGAGATCGAGAAGGATGCCCAGAAGCATGAGGACATGAAGGACACTTAAGAAGCTCTGGGGTCTAGGATTTAGAGGTTTAAGGTCGAGTTGTTTTGTGCTTCGGATTTTGAAAGAGCCTTTCATCAACGAGTCCAACTGCGTAAAGAAAACAAGTACGAGTGACGGTAGGTTGCGATGGAGTCCTAATTGCCCTGAACCCCAAGTAGAGTCTAAAGCGACCTTTCCGGAGGCTTTGGATGTAGGCAGGAATTGTAATTTCTTGCCATAAGGTTTCCAGGAATTAGGTCTTGGGCTTTGGGTACCAAATATTTGGGTAAGGATATGATTTCCTGGGGCCCAGAAATAGGTAAGAGATACTGAACTGCAACCCCTAAAAAAAGGCCGATTCTACCACATACGTCGGGGGTCCAGGTGGATACCCGGTACCCTAAAGCCCAGAACCCTAATCCTAAGTCCTGAACCCTAAATCCCGAACTCCAAATTCCAAACCCTAAACCCTAAAACCCTAAACCCTGGTTTCCTTTTAGTGCTCAGAATCAGGACCCTCAGGCTGAAGTTCGGGGCAAGTTTAGGATTTAGGTTTAGGGGGCAGTTGCTTTTGAGGTTTGCATGGTTTTTTAGTAGGGGATGCGATCTATTCCATGAGCCTGCAATTTAGCTGCACATGTAAACCCACAACCCCAAGAACAAGCCCAGGGCCCTAAGGCAACTGAATCGAACGCAAGAGATGCGTAGGGATGTTTTGGAAACAAGTCTTGCTTTCTGCCTGTTCCGACCCCCTCTCCCCCAATCAACAACAACATTTTGCTGGGCCAGACGGAAGAATTTGGAGGATGTGATAACCCTAAACCCTAAACAACAAGTTCTTCAAGTCGAGTCTTCTGAACAGTGGGGGTTGGCGATTTAGGGTGCAGGGGCCTGGGGCCTGGGATGAAGGAGTTTTGGGTTTGGGGCTTGGCTAGTATTGATCCACACACCCCTAAACCCTAAATCCGTGTGACCTGAAATGGGCATGTCATATTCTCTGCAGGAGCTTCTTGGAAGCCCATCACCAGAATCCAAGGCAGCCAGTGTTTTAGGGGAAGCAGAACCCTAGATCTTAAACCCAAGGGCTTAGGGTACGGATGAAGGGAGCCACTTCGGAGACATTAGGGTTCAGGGGGTTCATTTAGGGTCTGAGGGTTCAGGGGAATACAGAGTCAAAGGAACTCCGAGGTCTTTAGGGCGTAGGGGGCTCCAAGCGACTCTTGGAGTTTGTGGGATTTAGGGTTTAGGTGATTCCGGGTTAAACCTTAAGCCCCTGAACCCTAAAGGGGTTTCGGGCTGCATGTTTTGGGGGATTTCTCTTCTTTTCCAGGGCATGTGCTGGATCAATGCTATTCGTCTCGCCTCAATAATCAACCCCCACCTCCGCAATCGGGTTTAGGACTATATATTGCGGGGCCGCAGGGTAATGCCGGAAGAGCCACGAGGTTAGAGCCATCCAAGTTTCAGAGTTGAGGGCTTTAGGGTTTAACATTTAACACACTGGGATTCTCGGCGTAGAGTTTAGGGTTTCGGGTTTAGATTTTGTGGCTTCTGGGCAATGTAGTTGAAGGTCCTTTCCTGGGAAGTGGCTGTTTCGGGATGTTTTGGGAGTAAGCTGGTTTTCTGGTATATCTTTGCTACCCCTCCCAAACTAAAATATAGCCCCATTTCAGCTGTCATGTTTGCACTTTTTTGGGTGATTGCTAGTTGGAGGTGGGGTTGCGGGCCGCATCCCCTCAGGGGCGCGCATCCTCAAATGAGATGCATCTGATCCGTTCGCCACGCGGAGAAGTGTAGACATTTGGGTTGGGCCCCCCACCCACTAGTAGGGGTATACTAGGAATATCTAGGGACTGTAATATATTTGCCATTATTTTTTGTGGTCACCGTTAGTCGGTGGGGGCCTAACCTAAGTAGAAATACTGCTTCAGCTTCATTAAAGGTTTCGGCTTGGGGCCTATTCCGGGAGGATGCGTAGGCATGTATAGGCATATGCCTATGGATCAGTAGACTTTCGGCTGTCAACATTACAGCCCATGTCAATGACTGTTTGACCTAAATATTTTGGGGCCATGTGTACTCTTCACACCAAATATGGGACCATACTTCTAAGAGCCTGCAACGCAGGGTGCCAAAGTTATGACACCTAGCCTGCTTCCAGGTCTAGAAGACGCGGTACGGGATTTAGGGTTCTGAAACAAAATGATGTATCAAGGGCTATGGAGGTTTTTCAAGATGATCCCTACAAACAAACACGCCTACAAACAAACACGCTACCCCTAGAACCCTTTCTTTCACCCATGAATGGTGCTGCACGAATTTCTCCAAATCATCTCTACCTAATGCCTCCCTTTAACCAATTGCCTAGCCCACATATGGTGCTAAAAAGTTTCTCAGTAGCATCCCTACCTAATCTTTACCCCTATAATAGCAGGTTGTGGAACCAGTACCTACAGATCCCAGCGTCTCACATGATACCCCTGTCTTTAGAACGGCCTCCTTTATGGCATGCAATGGGCACTTCCAAGTGGAGGCTCCAAGAACTCCTCAACACGGTTTAGGGTTTGGGGTTTAGGGCTCATAGTCCTCCCTAAGTAGATAGAATATGGCTCTGGGAATATTGTAATAAGATCCCCATATACCCCATATTCTGTCTACTTAACTAGGACTGTAAGCCTTCCTAATCACCAACATAGCCCAATAATCTTATCATCCCTAGGAGTACATGGTTTCGGGTTTAGGGTCTAGGGGTACATCCCACATACCTATGACTGGCACTTAATACCCTAAGAGTAGAGGTGTCTAAACACCAGCTATATAAGACGAAATGGGTTCCTGTAGAAGAAATGGGAGTTTCCCACAATTAGGGGTACCTTTTTTGGTGGTCCCTATAATAAGGACTATAGTATTTGGGTGTCTATACTGGGGTCCCGACATTTTGGGTGGCCCAACTATTTAGGTAGCGGAGCCCTGAGAAAATCACCTGATGGAAAAACCCTAAACCCTAAAGCCTAGAGGTATCTGCCAGTGGTGCGAATGGCCATGTTGAGCGGATGTTCTGGCGCCACCAGCAGGCAGGATTTTCAAGCCCAAGCCCCCAAACCCAAAAGGGTTTGTAGTCCCCCTTAAGTAGATAGAATATGGCTTTGGGTATATTATAATAAGATGCCCATATAACCCATATTCTATCTACTTAAGGGGGACTTTAGGGTGCAGCGCAACTTTGTTGTCTTGAACCCTTTCAGGGTGAAGTTCCCCCAAAGAGCTCAAAGGCCGATAAAGGATTGAGGGGTTTAGGGATTTAGGGTTTAGAGTTTAGGGTTTAGGGATTTAGGGTTTAGGGTTTAGGGATTTAGGGTTTAGGGTTTAGGGTTTAGGGTGTTTTTTGGATTGGGTCTAGGTTTCATGAGATTGCTCCTGTAGATGGAGGAAATACTGCACCACCTCATATACCCTGGCCTGGAATTACGGTATTGTGCCACCCCTAAGTCGCGCAAGATTTCCGCGCTAGTAGTATATAGTCCCCCTTTAGTAGATAGAATATGGGTTTGGGTATGTTAGTTCTAATAAGATCCCCATGTACCCCATATTCTATCTGTTTAAGGGGGACTATAAACCAAAACGTCAGCGCGGTTATCTCTGAGCCCCAGGCCAAGAACCTTAAACGCAAGATTCACCCCCCCAAGCAAGCATGGAAGTCCGTATGAGCTACTAGTCTAAAGTCCTTACAAGGGGTTATATGGAGGAATATATAGTGGACCATGGTAGGGCTTTATTGAGGAGGATACAGTCTTTGTACCCCCCTCTCAAACCCTAAATCCTGAACCCTAAACCCTGAACCCTAAACCCTCAAACCCTAAACCCCTAAACCCTGAACCCCTAAACCCTCAACCCTTCCGTGTTCGTTTACACTTCCACAGGCTGAGATGAGACGCCAAGGGCTTCGCGAACAGCGCGAAGCCGAGGAGGCCGGGGGGCGCACTGACTTGAGTTTTAGGGGGTTTAGGGTTGAGGGGTTTAGGGGTTTAGGGTTTAGGGTTGAGGGCTTTAGGGTTCAGGGTCTAGGGTTTAGGGTTTAGGGGTTAAGGGTTTAGGGTTGGGTAGTATTTAATTTGGGGATACTATGGTACCCAATATAGAGTAAGAATCTATCCTCCTTTTGGGGGTATAGTATTGTATATGAGGAATATAATCTTACTAGGTTCAACCAGCAAAAAAAAGCTACTCACTTGGGTTTTAGTGTTTAATGTAGACCCCTGATTTCAAAAAACTTCCCTTAATAATAGGGATTATAACAGGGATCCTAATATTAAGGCCCCTTAAAGGGAGGGGTTATGAAGCAGGGGTCTACAGTAGCGTTTGTGGCTTAGGGTTTAGGGCTTAGCGCTTGAGGGTTTAGGGCTTCCGTAATTAGTTGTTCGCAATTACTCACATCTTGATGTGGCATACGTCGTGATTTGGAGGGGTTAAAGAATCAATATTAAAACGTAGGTTACAGGTAACTGGGGCTTAGAGTTTGGGGTTCAAATTCCTCTGCATTCAGACCGGTCTGTTTGGGGTATAGGGTGTTGCCCCATCAAACCCTTTCACCGTAATCCATTGCCCTCAACTCTGGACTCTGTGCAACCTATAAACCCTAAACCCCGAAACGTAGAACCCTAAACCCTAGAGTTTGGAAGCTAGAAGTCCCAAGCCCTAAGCTCGACGCTTCACCCATAAGGCCTTCTGCTAGGGGCCATTTTGGGGGGTCCACAGAAGAAGGGTTCCAAGGTAGGGGGTGAATATGAAGGGGACCTTAACTGATAGAAGCGACATGGCTTTGGGTACCTTTCTCCGTTAACTTTTCAATGCCGTTTAGGTTTTCCTACAATATGCCGTCATAAAGCATAGAGAGGGAACCTCATGACTCCCTTACTCCAGAGCCTTCCAGGGTTGCCCGGGGCAGGCTGGCAATGGATGAAAAGAGTGGCACTGGGGACAGAATAGTCTCGAATAAATACCAGATTTATGTCAATCATTGGGCTATAGTACCCTTCAGAAGAGTAGAATCTTAATTATTTGATACCACCAGCACCAAAAACAGTCTTAACCCATAAGTTATTTCTAGAAGCCTGACGAAAGAGGGACTTGGCAAAAGAAATGCGCGCAAGGTTGTCAAACTTATGATTTTTGTCGTCCCTACTATGAAGCAAACCCTAATACGCGGGGTACCCCGCAAAGGACACTAATTCTGACACCCCCTCCGCTTGGTCCACCGACTACAGAACACCTAAACCTTTTCAAACCCTGAATCCTAAACCCTTCGAAGCCCTAAACTGGGCTGCTGTTCAGGAACGCCAGTTGAGTCACTAGATTAAGTAAGCCCTATTATTTACTATCTACCTATGTTACGGTAGCCTAATGCAAGTTCGTTAACAGCAACCCAGAAAACCCTAAACCCTTTTGAACACCTACCTGCGCCTCCCAAATGCCCATAGTACTTGCCTATAGACCGTATATTTTTGCGGATACGGGATGTTTGTGTGGGTATCTGGGATTTGCAGGTAAATCCAAAACCAGTTCTTAACCCCGTTGCATCCTAAACCTGTACGGAAACCAAGTGTGTGAGGTTAAGACCATGGGCCCCAACCCTAAACCCTAAACCTTTGAATCCTACACCCTAAAACCCGCAACAGGCCCCATACTAGGGTCCCATACCTCCAACTTTCGAAGGTCGCGGAGTGCACTTTTCGGCCTACCCTGGTGGCCAAGCGGGCGAAGTCAGCAGAAGCCATTCGCCCTGAGCCCGGTTTTTGTCTTTGCAGTTTAGGCTTATGTCCCTACAGCCGTTAGGGCTCAGAATTTTACGACTTACAGCTCAGGGTTTGGGATGCGGGTGTAGGGTATTGGAGTTCAGGTTTTCGGGTGTGGACTGTGTATGGCTCAGAAGATTGAAGCGTTCAGAGAATGTCCAAAATTATGGGTCCTCTTCGGATGCTCAAGGTCCGACACGGTTGGAAAATTTGGAGGATGTTGCGTGCGTACTCATAGTTTGATGCTGGATTTCGTGGGCTTTGGGTGGAATGAGGGTGGTCACTTGCAATTGGATGGTTATAGGATTTGGGATGCAAGCTGCATACTGAGATTTTGATGCTGGTCAATGGGAGGCCCCGAAGGGGAAGGGGGATTTCAGGATTTGGGACCCTATCTGGTGCCCGTGAGTTCTGCAGAGCTTAAACGCCGTCTTTGGGGCATAAGCTCAAACTTTACAACAGATCCGTTTGAGTTAGGGCTCTGGCATTAGCTTTATTAGAACATTGGTGATGTTTTCCTCTGCGAGTCCTATTGCGGAGACCTGAGAGCCCAAACAAACGGGAATGACTTATTTAGTCCCCTCGCCCCAATAATAAGCCCCCAAACATTGAACCCCCGCCCCATGTGGTACGTACGATTGTATAGTGGGTGAAAAATACTGTTCGGGCCACTTTTTGTAAGTGAGGGTCCTTACCCCACCATCTTATTTCTAGTTGTTTGGGCTCCGATGTACAGTTCCTGCCCCTGCCAGGTCATTGGGCCCTAAACCCCAAACCTCAAACCCTGAATCCCAAACCCTAAACCATGAATCCCAAACTCCTAAACCGTGAAGCCCACGGCGGGAGATTCAGGCTAAGAGTTTGGGCTTTAGGGTGTGGAGTTTTGTGTTGAGGGTTCCGGGTGGGGCTTCTTAGAAGTGCCATCATCTTCTTGAGATGTGTTGGATTATCATGAGCAGGACAGCTAGGGTTATGACCTATCTCAGAAGACTTGACATGAACCACTTGATCCGAAAATGAAGCCATGACAAGTCCAACATACTCAGCACGCAAGACTTTCAACGTCTATAAAGGCCTACACCCTAAACCCTAAACCGTCTACGACTGAGAGCCTAGAAGCCAGACGTTATTCCTACCACATGCCCAGAGGTTCCCCCTTGAAATCCCCTAGACTTCCCCCCTTATGAACCTCCCCCAGGCTGATTGGTAAGCTTTACCTGAACCCCAAAAGTATGTAGAATAATGGCCTTTTGGGCTAAATTTAGGGGTGTTGGGCTATCATTTTACATACTTTTGGGGTTCAGGTAACTATCCCTTAGATAACCCAAGTTAACGGCGTGTAGGGTGTAGGGGAGAAGTATGGGTGTGGGTAGGGGGAACCAATGATATATTCCGAGCTTTCCTTTCTTGGAACTTTGAGGATTTACATTGATTTCGAATGGAGATGCCTCCGTCTGAGGTAGTCCCTACAGAGGGTGCCCTTATGTGCGTGAGTAGGAATTCAGGCTGCGAATCATTCGAGATCCGCAAACCCTGGATCCCTAATGGATAGCAATAGCAATAAGAATAGTATAATGATAATAGTATACGAATAATCGTATAATAATAACGGTAGTATGAATAACAGTAACAACAACAATAGTAGCATATAGAGTTTTCGGACTCTTCTTCCTGAATCGCTGATCCTCCCTGAGAAGGCAGCTGCTTCTTTTAAGGAAGGCTTTTTGAAATATCATCCGGTTCCAGGGTTCAGTTAGGCAAGAGCGCATGGTGCGTGAAAGTGCATAGGAGGAAGTATGCCTGCAGCCTAGGCTTCAAACTTTGTACCTCAGGACTTAGCATCAAAGCTAGGAACGCCAAAGAAACAAAATTGAACAATTGTTACTTCAAACGGGATTCCTAATCTACAAGCCATGGTCTTCCTCGCAGGTAGCCGCATGTCTGGATTAATTTGGGTTTCTAGTGCGCTTGCTTTCTCGCTTCGTGCAGTATTGAGAATCGCTTCAAGACTTCAAACGCCATGGTGTCGATGACAGAATCGATTGAAGCTGCTTTCTCGGGAAGAGGCCAAGATGGAAAGCACAGAGTTTTGGATTTAGGGTTTAAGGTTTAGAATTTAGGATTTAGGGCTTAGGGTTTAGGATGTGGGGGCATAGGGTTTAGGCAATGGAGAGCTGAATGGACGCAAATGGAATACGGGTGTATTTGGGGAAGTACAGGGCTTTTTGATGTAGGGAAGCCTTCATAATTGCCAATGGTCCTTCTGGGAGTTTAGTATAGCCCCTAATATCTTCCTCTATAGCAGATATTGACTGTAGCTCACATAAGCTCTTGGGGGCCCTTTGAGTTTACTTGGAGGCCCATGGGACTTAGTAACTATTAATAACTGGGATTATAACCCTACTTATCATTGGGGTAAGCCCTATGAGCCCATCTAGGGGGACTATAAGTACTACTTATCATTGGGGTAAGCCCTACATTTAGGGGCACTATAAGTGGGGCTATAAGTCCAGTTAATGAGTGGTTACTAAGTCCCATGGGCCTCCAACTAGGAGTCGAGGTTTGTGACTTAGGATGTATGTTGCATGGTGAAAAGCTCGCATGGCCCTAGATACGACTTGTGGGACTTTTGTTTACTAAGGTCATGCAAGGTTTTTAGGTATCAACGGTATGGCTTATGGGCTTGAGGGGTTTTCGCGTTTTGGGGAGGGTTACCTTGGTAGCCCAACGGCTAGAGACAGGATAGCTGTACCAAACAGCCACTTATTGCAGATTAACTTTAGGGTTTAGGGTTTAGGTTGCAGGTTACTATTGGTCTACCTAGGAAGTGCTTTCACGACGTGTCTTTTTCTGGCTGATTTGTTGAAGAAGTTAGGAACCCCTGTAGCCGAAAAGGAACTGCATCTAAAAGCGTTTAGGGAGGGTCTTAGGTGAGTTCTACCCCACACTTAGGGTTTAGGGTTTGGGGTAACCCCAAACCCCAAATATGAGAGCTTCGCAGCCAACAACGCCCATCCTCCACCCTCCCTCCAAGGACCTCTTTAGAGTCTACAAGTGATACCAACATAGGAGCTACAAGTTTTACCTACATTGGGCCCTCGAACATAAAGATGCTACGTGCATTTGGCCCCTGAGGCCTATTTGTAGATACTGACTTCAGTGGCCAACAACTGGCGCCTCAAAGAAAAACTCCAGCCCGAGATGCTTTCCAGTAGAGATGGGCTTCCATCTACAAAACCCCCTGAACCCAAAAGCCCCCACACCCAAGGCCGTGCCCCAGACCCCCAAATCTCTAAGGCCGAAACTCCAAGACCGAAACCCCAGACCCCCCCCACTCCCTCAAACGCACTCAATCCCAAAATCCCAAAAATCCTGAGCCTAAACTCCTAAGTCCCAAAACCCCAAGAACCCAAAAACCTTGAACCCTAATCCAGACCCCCCAAAGGATCAAAAACTAAAACAAGCAACCTCCCATCAATCCCTGAGTTTCCCCTGTGTAGAAATAATGTCATGTTTTGGAGATCCTCTAGGGGGGTTTGGGTTTAGGTTTAAGCTTTAAGGTTCAGGGTCTAAGGTTTTGGATTTTGGGTCCTAATTCATGTATCAATATAAGGGGATAATTATAGCCCCAACCGATAATGAAGATTCAAACGGAAAGGAACATGGAAATGAAACCCTACACCCTAAACCTAACCTCTCCTCTCCCCAAAACCCTAAACCCTCAAACCTGAAACCCTAGCCCGAAACCCTAGGCCCTAAACCCTAAACCCTAAACAAAAATCCCAAATAGCAGGCACTGGCTTCGCTGCTACCGATGACGCCTGGGGACGAGAGCTCACGCAGGAAGCGGAGCCTTCGTGGGTGTTCTCAGAACGTAAGGCTCTAGCTTTAGGGTTTATGTAGGGCTTCAGGATTTAGGGTTTAAGAGGGTTTAGGGCTTCAGGGCTCAGGATTCAGGATTTAGGGTTTAGGATTTAGAGCTTTAGGGTTCCCAATACTCCTAGGAAGGACAAATTGCTGGTCATATACTCCAGGGATGCCCTGGCCGCGCCTCTCAGAGTCCTCGATGCAATGCTGGATCGCATGAGCCAAGGGTGAATTTGAGCCAGACGCTAGCAGAAGCGAGATGAGCGCTCAAGGGTCAGAACCCTAAACCCTAAACCCTAAAGGTCCAGGCGCCCGTTCAAGTGGAGGTGAAGGCAGAGCCTGTCTCTTCTGGGGAAGGGTATACAGAATTGGGGTTCTATGGGGATTATAGGGGTTATATTGGGGTTACATTGGGATAATGGAAAATAAAATGGAAACTACTATAATATAGCTCCAGCGACGACTTCCAGGACGAGGCGGAAGAAGCTGCTCTTACAGATGAAGAGCAGGCGGTAGAGCACATCGCTGGCAGATGGGGGCCAGAGCTGGGTCAAGGGCCCTGAGCTCGCCACAAGCTGACGCGGTATCTGCACCTCGTCAAAAGATGAGGCTGGGACTCACCTGAAACGAGCCGGGCTGGAGAATCAATGGGAAAGAACATGGACAATCAAATGGAAACTTGGTTTAGGTAGAGGTTATCAGGAGTTTCCCAGATGCTCCCCGTAATAAGGAGTATGGCACATTACGGTCTACGTTGCGGTCCCTCAATGTACGGAAACTTTCAAATAACCCAGCGTAGGTAGGTTTATAGACCTTAGGGCACGTGATTCCTTGCAGACTCATATATAGCCCCTCACTGGAAGGAGGGCTTACAGGGCTTTAGAGAATTTGTAGGGTTCATAGGGCTTATAGAACTTCGAAGATTCAGGGTTTAGGGTTGGAGACTTACGGACGAGGTTGAGGGGTATAGGGCTAAGGGTTAAGCGTAGGGCTTCGGGTTTGGGTCAGAAGCACATACAGCGTGGCTTTTCATTGGGCATAAAGCATCTTCAGGACTTCAGGCCTTCCCGGGCACCCAAAAATCCTAGCATCAAAGAATGATACGTGACCTCCTCCCCATGTTAATTTAGTATAGTCCCTAATAAAATGCCTAATAAGTAAACCATGTCCATTGAATTCTATGAAAATTTTGACTGTAGCTTGGATACTGCCCCCACTCAGTAACAGTTGGATAATATTCATATTTTGGTTATATCTAGCCCTTAGTAGGACCCCTAATATAGACTGTTACTGGGTGGGGGCAGTACCCAAACTAAACCCTAAACCCTAAACCCCTAAAATCTACATCCTACAAACCCTAAAATCCCCCAACCCTAAACCCTAAACCCTAAATCCCTCATATTCGGTTCATTTTTGCGACATGAAGTTCCAGGAATGGGGAATGATCATGAGGATTGCTCCAGAGTCGGTTTGCTAGGAGAATCAGGTTTAGGGGGCAGGATGTAGGGTTTAGGGTGTAGGATGTAGGGTTTAGGATTTAAGGTTTAGGGTTTAGGATTTAGGGTTTAGGGCGCAGGATTTAGGGTTTAGGGTGTCTGAGAACTGGAAGGATCCATTCCCCCACTCACAAGAAGGAATGAACAAGCGGTTCAACATGAAACCGCACACGTCTTGCATCTGTAGCCCTAAGCCTTAACTCCAAAGCCCTAACCCTAAACCCCTCAATAATCCCCTCCTCTAATGTTAGATTCCCCCCACCCCCCCCCCTTAACATTAAATGCTCCCCATATATTAAGATATTCCACATAATGGGAGTATTTAATATTACGGGGGTGGGGGTTCAATATTAGGGGGAGGGGATTAGTGACGATGACTGCACAACACCATGATGTTCAGCTTGATGTGGGGGTCCAGCACTCATCACCGTCCTTTTTCTTGTCATTGATAACCCGTGCCCATGCAGCTTGCAATCGCACTGGCAACCTGCCCTGTAACTAAACTACCTATATTTAGCAACCTTGGAACCTTACATCTTAAGCCTAACCCAACTTATACTCATTCTTGACGTGGACCCCCCCGCCTTCAGTATGATAGGAATGTCAGAGGACATTCATTTAAGCAACAAGTATCCCCTATAGTCACTACTACTAGGTGAGGGCCCAGTAACCTTAAACCCTAAGCCCTAAACCATAAACCTAACCAAGCGGATTCTTTTTGACCTTAAACCATAAGCCCTAAACCCTACGCCCTGAACCTATCAAGCTTATTCTCCTCTAAGCTTCAAGCTTTCCTTGGGCCCTCCAATCTGGTGGCGCTCAATTGAAGGATGGGCGCGTGTATTACTACAACAGGCCAGCCATAGAACTTAGGGTTTGGTTAAGGGTGTAGGGTTTAGGGTTTAGGGAGTCGGAATTTAGATTTGTGGTTAAGGTTTGGATTTAAGGTTTGGGTTCAGGGTTGGGGATTGAGAGGTTTCCCTCAAGCCTCCCAAAGGTAGTTCCTCTTGGGTTTTGCACGTTGTTAGGGTGAGCCCTTCGAACTTTACTCTCTGCTGAACAAACATGACATCTCACGGATGGCCCTGAGATCCAAGGACACCCCCCAATCAGAAATTTCCGAGGAAGTGCAAGTATTGATGCGGCGTCTAACGATGTGGGGAAGGTGGCTAATACTAACTTATGCTACAATGTTACAGTCCCCCTAGCTGGCCTTCTGCTGAGACGGGCTGGCACCACCAGTTTAGACAGGCACTCAGGCCCTTGAACCTTCAAATTGTGCTTCAAGAGTTGTCTGTTTTCGGGTATCCTGCCCAGAATCTTCACCCAGGACTTTAGACCTGACTCCAGAATTCTGAAGCCTAAGACTCACCCGATTTCAAGGCCCAGAGGATTTAGTGAGCATGTTATAGCAAGGACCTTTGAAAGGAGTGTACAGGGCTTTGAATGTTCTAAACAAGGTTCTAAGTCCCCTCACTGAGCTTTTGCCTGCTGAGAACCCCATCTATACCCTAAACCCTAGACCGCGTGGTATAACCTTACCAAGTTCCCTGGGCCGTCAAGTAACCCTAAGCCTCTTTTTTTGAGACTCCCGTAGGAAAGCATCCTTGGCTGATTTGATATTGGAAGCCATCTGCCATGCAATTTGCGTCTTTGCAAGCCTTGCCTTAAGCCCTAAACCCATAATCCGCAGCATCAGCAGCTTGAACAATTGAGGTCAGACCCTGCCGCTGCCAAAGGGCGTCAAGTAGCCATTGCTGTGGACTTGGGATGTGTCCGTATTCTTCTTCGGAAAGTGAAGCGAGGCCAAGGACGCAATTCCAGCCAGAGAGCACGTCTTCTTGGGCACCTCTGGGTTGGAGTTGGAAGAGCCATGCCACTGCGCAAGGCAATGCAAAACAAGACCTTGCCGCGCAAAAAGCCGGCTGGCAAGGCTGTGCGCAAGAAGCCGGCGGCCAGCAAGGCTGCGCACAGGAAACCGGCAAGCAAGGCTGCGCAGAAGAAGCCCCTGACCGAGACCCTACCAAGTTCAGAGTTAGAAGAGGACATAGTAGACTCTTGGCTCGAACTGAGCGACTAGGGACCGCGATGAACCAACGACCGCAACCCGAAATCCTGACCCCTAAGCCCGAAACTCACTGATTGCTACTAGGGAATCTGGAGAAGTGATCCTTATAGAACACATTCCCTTATCCCCTACGTACCTACTATCAACCAGTAATGTTAACTTTGCTCCAACCAGGGCTACGCTGCTTAGCTCACGTGACTTGCACTTCATTGCGGACTGTTAGTGAGGAATGGAAAACCAATTGCAATAGCAAATGGGCTGGTTGCACTTAGTTGATGTTAATCATGCTTGAATAACCCTAGTTCAGGGGGACAGTTACTTAAGAGCCTCCGGCTCAGTCCGCCGACCCAGTGGCGGAGAAAGCACGAAAGCCTAAACGCGAAACCTTGAGGGTTTTCAGCGGCTGGCACGAGACCAATAGATAGGCGCAACAAGAGTAGTC
>CAJNIZ010008559.1:0-14511 GCA_905231905.1 Symbiodinium pilosum
CCATAGTATTTTGGGGTCTTAGCAGAGTTTCCAGGATTTTGGGAAATTTGTTGGTTTGTTTGGACACCAAAAATACGCAGAGCAAGTTTTTTTTTTTTTTTGGTTTGACTTTTTTGTTCCATTGATTAGTCTGCTTCTGGGGTCCACATAATAAGGGGTATATGGATACATGGCTAGCGTGAATGGTCCCTCTAAGCGGAATCTTACAAAGAATCCGTGTAGAAGGTA
This sequence comes from Symbiodinium pilosum, assembly GCA_905231905.1. Lineage (NCBI taxonomy): Eukaryota > Dinophyceae > Suessiales > Symbiodiniaceae > Symbiodinium > Symbiodinium pilosum. The sequence continues at coordinate 229 of CAJNIZ010008559.1, forward strand.
CAGGGAGTATGTAGGAATTTCAGGGACCTCTGGACAATGTGTAGGGCTACTGTAGGCATTTTGTGGAGAGCATCTTGAGGTTTCACCTTGCGCTGTGGTCAAAGAGGCAAATCGAGATGTTGGGAGCCTTTTAGTCGCAGTGCATACTAACAGTATAACTAGCAGCAGTAGGAGTAGGAGTCATAGTACTACTAGCAGTAATGGTCATCATCGTGTGACAAGTCATAGTAGCAGAGCTGTATTCTACATGATCAGCATCGGTCACCAACTTGCAGAGCCCCTGCTCGCACCACGGAGTATCCTCCCTACCAGTCTTGGAAAATCGAAAGTCTTGATTGATGGTCCAGTCAAGGCCCCATCAATGTGACTTCCGGTTCTCATTGTTGGAGCATGGTCCTTCTCCTGAAGCTGTCGTGTGCAGGCTGGGTGAGATCATACTTGAAGCAGGTTGTTGGCTAAGTACCCTTGAAGCAACAGGTTCAACCGTCATGAAACCCCCAGTCATCTGCCGAGCCCTTAGGCCTGCGCTGTTGATCACGCCTCCAACTTTTTGGGCACAGGGCACTCTTCGTGGACAGGAATAGTAGCATACCACAAGCATCTAAAACATGTCTCTTTATGCCCCCCCACCCATATCGCCAAGTCGTCATGATAAACGACAAGATTTTGCCCCAAGACCCCTAAGCAAAAAAGGCGAGACCCCTTGAACTATCCCCCTACACCTTCAACCCTAAACCCTGAGCCCCAAAACTCAAGCCCCTAAATCACGGACTTCTATGCAGGGGAGGAGCGGCTGGAAAGAAGGCCAGCTTTCTCTGCTCTCAGCCTCCGAATGAGGGTTCTACCTGGGTGCCAGAAGTAGGTAAAAATAATAACGCGAAATCTTTAGAAACAGCCCAAAAGAAGGCAATTATTTTACATACGTTTGGGGTTCAGGTAGGATTCCAGGTTCTGGGCCTAGGACCCCATCTAGGATGTAGGCTTCAGGCTGAGAGGTTCAGGGTTTGGGTGTCAAGTCCAGGGATTCTGCAGCTTGATGTCTCATTTTTAGGTAGGCGGTTAAGAGTATATGAGCCATTGTCTAAACTCCTTTAAAGGGGGTTATGTAAGGGATTATGTAGGGAGTGTTACAGGGGTTATTAAGGGGGATACTAGGACTTTAGACTATGGCTCATAGTCGCCCCCTCGAGTAGATAGAATATGGGAATATATGGGGTATGTAGGAATCTTATTATGACATTCGGCAATTCCATGTTCTATCTACTAAGGGGGACTCGACACTCGGCAACAGCAACTACATGGGGCTTTTCGAAGAAGGGCCCGTTTTCGAGACTCTATCTATGCACGCACGTATGTAGAACCTAATTCATAGAAAGTGCCGCATGAAAGCAAAACCTCCCTGAGTTGATGAACATATGAAGAGTTTCAATACTCGGCCGCTTGTAAGTTTAGGGACGAAATCTTAGAGGGTGGTAGAAGATTGCTAGGGGTTGATGAAGTGCCTTTGAGGCTATAGAGGGTGGGCCAGAACCACCAGTCAGCAGTCAGGATTCCTGTAGTAGGCGCCGCTGCAGGTGTCGACTTCTGCCAGAGTTTCCAAATGTGTGCATGTTGAGGTAGATCAGTTGAGCTGTTGATGCACAAGTCTGCATGACTGCATACTGCCGCTGCTTGACTTGCTGGCTCCGCTGATGTAGCTGTTGCCACGTTGGGGCTACGACTGCGCGCTGTGCAGGACAGAAGGGCATGCGGATTTGGCAAGCTGTCGATGATGCTGCCGTAGGTTGACACAGCAGGTTGACGAGGCTTGACACAAGTTGTGCATCCCAGCAGAGCAACTTTTCATGAGCCAACTTGCATGCGAGGCAACAACACCAAAGCATGCATTTTACTACGATTTACAGTTCGAGTCTGACTTGGAGCAAGAGAGTGAAAAACCCACAGCAGGACCTGCCCAGTTTGCTGCGCCGTGGCTGATTTTCATGTCGGGATGTGTCTGGAGTTGGGTCTATGTGCTGCGGCTTCTTCTGGCGTCAGATGACTTTTGTTGGGTAGATTTTTGCATGGGGGATGTTGCGGCATGGCCTGCCGCTGCATAATCTTTCGGCATTGGAGCATACGACTTCATGAGGCTGTGGAGGTCAAACAGAGCGGTATATGGCAGGACAGTGCCTGGGGTCGGGGCGACGGGCTAGGGACTTAGCAAGTACACATATTTATCACCCCCGATGAGCATCTTAATAATCCCAGTTATGCCGGCATTAACCTACTTATTAAGGTTTTCTTGAACCTGCAAGCTTTGATTGCAGGCCTCGCAAGGTGGAATGTGGAGAGCAGTGGTGGGATTTATAATTACCGGGGCCCTGATTTTCCCTTTTCAGGTTCTACCCTAACAGAATGTAGGGCAGAATCCAGAAAAGGAAGGACTATCAGAGTGCACGAGGTTAAGGCTTTGGAGGTTCAAGCCAAGAATAGCTGGTTGTTATCTAGATGTTGGTCCCGACCGAGCTTTCCATGCTGGCGAAATGGACGTGTCTACACTGGAATCAATCGTCGTACCCATACTGCCCAACCTACATTTGTGATCTCATGTGACCTGAACCCAAGTCGTGTTTGATTTGGATCATTACCCCAAAAACCCTTACGTCAGGTCAGGTCGTTGTCTTTATTTAGCAGCAAGACCGCAACAGCGAGGGCGCTTGTCCTGTGTTGCTGGGCATGCCGTTTTCCATCGTCTTTCCTTATTCTGGTTGGCTGTTATGGGTATGTCGCAACAATTAGGGCTTCCTTCCTTCCTTCCTGTAAGTTCCTTCACTGCAGCCCAGTATTTCATGAGTTGAGATCTTCTGCCTCAAATGTCTACCAAGAGCCTAGAGGTAAGCCAGTCTCCGTGACAAACTCCTGATACTGTTGATGGATGATATCTTGCACCACCTAAGGGCCCTAAAGTACTGTAATTGCTGGGACTTCAGGGACTTTAGGTGGTGCAAGATTTCCTCCATCAACAGTATGATTTCATGAGAGTCCGGGCAAGAAATGAGCACCATACCATGGACCCAACATACCCCAAGCCCTCTAGCCCTACTCATGATGCAGGCGTCTAGATTAGTCCCTCCTGTCACCAGGCCTACCACTCACAAGCTTTGTCTGTGAAAAGTGCAAGTAGCATTCCACGCAGCTAGAAGGGTTTAGGGTTCAGGGAGTTCAGGGGCTTTAGGGGATTTAAGGGGTTAAGGGTTTAGGGTTTAGGACTATTAGGTCATGGCCTAGTGGATGCTTGCGGCTCGAAGAGGTTTCTGTATTAGTGCCTTGGCATCCAGGCATAAAGATAGTCTGAGGGTATGGGACCTTTGTCATCAGAACTCAAAAGAATAACGAAACCATGAAAGCCCTAAACCCACAAACCCATCCAAACACAAATCCCTCAAACCCAAACCCTAAACCCTGTATAACCTTATATACCCATATAATCCCTCAACCCCAAACCCTTAACCCTGTATGACCTGATATACCCAAATACTCCCGCAACCCCAATCGCAAAGCTCTGTATAACCTTATTTACCCATATATATATATATATTTATTTATCCCTATACAGTCTTGAAGTTCCCAAGGTCCAAAGATGCCGACGGCAAAAGCCAAAAAAGCCGCAGCTAGCGCCCGGAGCAGCGCGGGGGCCAGGCGCATTCATAAGTCACATTTACAGGATTTCATTGTTTTGGGTGTAATGAACTTACAGTCAAAATGGTCATTATACAGCATAGCTGAGGGTTTTGGCCATATAGCATTAAGATGGAGCCCTGCGATCGCAATTATTTCAAGGTTTCCCCGGCATTCTCGTGAATCTAGATGAGGGGACTATCAGTTGTCGCAGGTACGGGTCTAACATACTTGCATATCCTCACGGGTAGATGCCGTATCACGAAGCACGCCCAACCTTTTTCAAGAAGCCGCAGTCGAGCCTCCGTATGCAGAAACCCTAAATCTTGAGCATGCCTGCCAACTCCCTCAAGCCTAAATCCCCCCACTGAACCCCAAACAGGCAAACATCTCAACTCATCCTGATAGCTGCAAATAAACTCCCAAACCCTCAACCCCTCAACCCCTTAAAACTCTGATAGATCTGTGCATGGCGCATGCAGGGGCAGCGGCAGCGGAGAGAAGAAGAGGCCGCGGGAGGACTCGACGAAACGATTGGTCTGTAGGTGCGTACTTGGAGGGTCATGGGACTCAACAAGTAGGTTAAGAATGGAGAAGAAAATGAAATCTACTATACTATTTAGGGTTTAGGGCCATGGGGACTTAGTAAGTAGTTAATAATGTAGATAATTGGGGTCATTATATGGCTTACAGGGGATATTAGCCCACTCACTAAGTCGCCATGAACTTCAAAGTAGGGGTCCGGGTTGAGGGGCTCAACTGTGGGGACGCCTTGTCGGTATTGCTGGTAGGGTCCCAAAAGGAGGGGGAGTTGAGCCTAAATCTCAAAGCGCCCTATATACAGTACCTTGTATGACCTTCATATGCGCAAAGGACTAAATTTAGGTGTGGGGGGACCTATAGGGGACTATATAGGGTTTTGGGGGGACCTATTAAGTGATATATTACAAATTTGGTCCAGGGCTCATATGTTTAAGTGACCCCTGAACTCCGTTAACGGAGCTTGCGGGGACTGCCGGTGCAAGGCTTGTTCACAAGGTTATCCAAGGTTCAGGGCTATAAAGTGTGCATTACACGGTTCAGGGTTTAGGGTTGTAAGGAGATCATCCGGATCTTTCTCGAACTATCGAGAATGAGTGAAAATTGAAGCTTAGATGGAAGCTGTTTCTCTTTTTTTGGTGTGGAAGGTGCTTAATGAAGGAGAACCAGTTCTTACCAGTAATTATCCATTTGAGGCCTATTTGACGGGCCCCATACTATAATTCTACAAGAATTCTAGGAGGATAGTGTCGGTGATTTCTGGGACCCCTGGATTGGCTATCTAAGTTCAGCGTTGATGTAACATGCTCGTCATGGTTGTGCAGATGAACATGTTGCGTGAACGAATTTCATGCTGGACGCAGTAAAACAAAGCGCTTCTCTACCTATAATCCTTGAACATCCCCCGAATCCCTAGGAACACGCAGGCCCGGAGGGTACCTGTAAGGCTCTGATTCGAGGAGCCCATTTCGCTTTGCTTTGTATGTTGTATGTCTGTCTGTCTGCCTCTCTGCCTGTGTGTATGTACGTAGGTAGGTATGTATGTATGCATGTATGCATGCTGATATGTTTGTATGCTTGTATGACTGCGTGGTTGTAAGGTTGTATGGAGGTCGATAGGTAGGCAGATTTGTTTGTTTGTCTGTATGCGCGCCAACATCCGCAGATCCTTGCAAAATACAATTATTCATTCCCAAAGATTGAACACCTGGGCATTCCGACTTGCACGGACTTGTTTCTATGAAATATCTCGTTCTCGGCCTTTCAACGAGTGGATTTCCCCAGTCTGGTTCTCTCAAATTAGACCCGGAACATGAATCCCCAACTCCCCAACGCTGCCTGAAACCTTAAGCAGATCCCCCAACCCCTCTGGGAAAATTGAGATCATAGGGTATATACGGGGGTTACAGGGTATGTATTGGGGTTATATAGGGATCATGGAAAAGAAAAAGGGAAAAATATTATGGAATGGCCCCACCACATTTTTCCAACTCTAAACCCTAAACCCTAAACCCTCACTGTAAGAGCCAGACCTGTGAGTTGCGACAGGCCCCGTACTTGCCGTGCGGCCTGGGCCTGAGCAACACACAGTACTCACCACTTAGCTGCATATGAGCTATAGTCTAAACTACTTTAAGGGAGGTATATAGGGGATAATATAGGGAATCATTATAGGGGCTAGTGAGGGGGATACTAGGAGTTACTAGGAGTTTAGACTATGGCTCAAAAAGGGTCCATGTACCCAAGAATTAGGCCCCTTTAAAGGGGATATATACGTAGGGGTATATAAGGGTATCTGGGTTTAGGATGGTTTAGGGTTTAGGGTCCAAGTACCCAATAATTAGGTATTTGGGTCTTGGGTAATAGTAATTGTAGTACAGGTTTTTGGTGTAAGTATATGATTATTAGGTACTTGGCCCCTTAGGGGCTAGGGCCTTAGGGCTTCGTGTAAGATATAGTGCCCTAGCCGAAGTATCCTAAGGTAGAGCACAGAGTCTACGCGTGGATTCCTGTTGTTGGGGGGGGGGGGGTTCCCCACAAATGTGATTATAGTACTTTGGGTTTAGGGCTTAGGGTCCAGATTGGGCACGCCCATTTTATGGAAACTATCACATGGTGGTAGGTTTTCTCTTCAATGCCGGCTCTTTCCGGACACTTCTTGCAGCTCCTGGTATCGCACAAAATGCCAGACCTGGGGGCTCACCAGTAGTAATTTGAGCTGTGGTCAAACTCCTCTAGAGGGGGTTACATAGGGGATTATACAGGGGACTACTAGAGGGTTTAATAAGGGGGATACTAGGTGTTTAGACTGTCTACTGTGTGGCGATGTAACGTGGCTATCTAACAGTTTGCGTGATCTAGTTCTCCGTGTACGGATATGGGGTTCCTCAAAATATCCCTGTAGAATGCATTCCCGGCCCCCTTTAGGAAATGCCCTTTTTATCCCGGGAGAAGTAGGACGCCGAAGCGATTCCAGTGAAGAAGATCCAGAAGGCCGAGCACACCACGTTCCAGGGTTTGGGGTTTCGGGTGGATTTAGTGTTTCTGCGAGGTTGTTGGGCCGGGCTGGGGAGGTTTGTTTTGTGGGGTGTTGTCCAGTGCTCTGGGATTTACAATCCTGGGGCTTTGGGTGTAGGATTTACTTGTTCACGATCCAAGCTTAATATGTGTATATATGCCTGTATATCTATATATATATATATAGAATACATATGCACAGGGTTTAGGGTTCAGGTGCCAGTTGGATACCCAGTAGCATTCGTTGGGCTTCCACATGTTCTGTTGAGGCTCCTGATGTCGCTCGGTTCATGGGGTACTTGATTGTTGCTTTGGGCGTCTTGCCACGAAAGCTAGCACCAAACACGTAGATACCAACTACATGTTCAGGTTATGTAGCCCGCCAAGCTGCATCCCCCCTCAGAACTCCGATGAGCATTAACTTGTGTGCCATTTCATGAAAGGAGTCCGCTATTCAAGTGCACGGCGAACGAGCCGGGCAGAATTCATTCTAAACCCCCACCAAGAAAACCTATAGTCCCCCTTGAGTAGATAGATTATGGCTTGGGTATGTTATAATAAGATCCCAACATACCCCATAGTTTATCTACTTAGGGGGGGCTATATGCTATGCTAGCCTCGCTAGCCTAGACCCTTCATGGCAGAGCAACTCTGAAAACCACTCACCTCGTCCCACGCTCATACTGCGGTCGAAATTGCCAGAATCCAGCTGTCAAGCGATTGAGTACGGGAACCAGACCCTAAAATGCAACAGTCAACCCTTTTCCCTAAACCCTCCCTGAGCCCGAAACCCTTAACCTTCAACCCTACCTGGGCCCCAACAGTAGGTAACATAGTAGCCCAAAATCCCTCAAATTAGACTAAACGGCCATTATTCTACCTGCTTTTGGGGCTCAGGTAAACCCTACGCCCAAAACCCATGCGAAGCCACGCAACAGGCTCCCGTGGTGGCCAAGCGGCGACGACGTTTGAGCCTCAACGACCCTTGGCCTAAAACTATGCTCCCCCAACTTGGAGGGTCAGGGGGACTTAGTCAGGAGGTTAATAGCCCCTATAACTTATATAGTAAGTCTAGCTACCCTAGTTCTTAACCCAATTGCTAAGTCTCCCTGACCCTTCAAGTACGACCCCTCCAGCGGGAAGGAACAACTCAAAACCCCCCTTGATGATACGAGTGTAGGGTCTAGGGGTTTAGGAGTTTAGGATGGTTTAGGGTTGGTTTGCCATGTTTGGGGGGTTTCAGGGCTAGCCAACCCTAACCCTAAATCCTAACCCATACTATCTAAGCCATGGTGGGGCCTGCCACGTAGTTTGCAGACATATTAATATAGACCTGGGAAGATACGCGCCAGCAATGGAAAATCACATGCAACAGAAACTAGAACAGGATATATGGTCATGGGGGATGTAGAAGCCCGACTACTTACCGATCTTGTTCCCTTACTACCTCCTGTATTATGTTGTAACATTCCTCTAAAACATATTCCAGCTAAATCGGCCCCCTCACTACATACTAAACGCAAAGCCCCAAACAGGGCGAAAGACCGCGCTAAACCCCGCGCCCTTCCATCAAGCCCCGCAAAAGGATGTGCACAACTCGGTCCTCAAGGTACGTCTTTTTTGGGTTTTGTCAGTAGGTGGAGGTGTGGAGAGAAGATCACAAGTGAAGAAGAAGGAAAAAGCAGACTTTTGAGGAGTCTTCGAGGTTTGGCTGGTCAGGGGTTGCAGAGGTTTAGGCAGAAGCGGGATCGCGCTATAAAGAACCGCGCCCGCACCAGAAAGGTGAATTGTTGCAGGACGCCCCCAAACACCTTGTCCTCAACTACTCCCCAAGACAAAGCCCTGTTTCTGATTTCCACAGCGTGCTGAAGGGGAAATATTTGCTCATGGTTTCTCACATGGTTTGAATTTAAAAGCTTAGGCTTACTCCGGGGGAACGCCAGGGGATATGAATGTAGTACATTCAGCATCCATATAAGAACTTCTCCGTCAACAATTGGGCGTGTAGTGTCTTGATTTCTGCAGCTTAGCCTCAGGATCCAGCGAAGCCCTGTCTCTGAAGTTGCTTGCAACCTTTCAACTAGGAGGACTTGTATAGGGTCAGGATGGCAGCTAGTGATCACAACATTGGTACTACGGTAAAGGCGGAGAACCACCATGGTCCTGCGGAGCATGTAGCCGCAAACGCGGGGAGAAGTACCCTGTGATAAAACTGGCCAGGAGAATTGCAATGCCAGTCCCGTTCTTCGAGCAGATTGAGTGAATATTATTGACTACACAAGCATTCTCATATTCCAAATAGGAAGCTGCAAGTTACCCAGAGTTGTTGTCATGCATGCACAAACGTTGAGATTGTGTTATGCGGGGTTTCCACAAGACGGTGTCCCCTTTCGTAACCCAACCCCCCACTACTGTCATGCTTATTGCAGGGACCCCCCACAGAAAGGGATAACATTTTCAGAACTCCCCCATCCCACGTGATACTGAACGCCTAAACCCCAAAGCAGAATTCTAGCACCTATAACCCTTACATAACCCCTATAGTCCCGGTAGTTTCCATTTTCTTTTCCATTATCCCAATGTAACTATATACCCTCTAACCCCTGTATAACCCCCCATATAATCCCCTTGTGGAGGTCTTTGTGTCACACGTGAAGCCAAACTATGCTCAGCCCTGGTGCTCTGATGCGCAGACCTCGCTCGGAGCCCTGCTTGGGCTTTACCTGAGCCCCAAAAGTATGTAAAATCATGGAAAAGAAAATGGAAACTACTATATTATTCAGGGTTTAGGGATTAGACTTTAAAAGTATGTGGAATAATTGCCTTTTGGGCTAGTTTTAGGGACTTTGGGGCGATTATTTTACCTACTTTTGGGGCCCAGGTATCCCAACTCTGAGGCTGCAAGCAGCCCAATATGGGCCATACTTAAGAACTGGGGGCCCAATGTAGGTGTTATGTATAGATTTTGAGCCCTAGGGTCAGGGTCCAAGCTAGTGCTTCAAATGGGTTCCCCCTATTTACATGTTGTTGCCCAACTTAGCTCCTACTTGCGTACTTGGTCCCGTCTAGAGCTGTAGGATTTACGGTATAGGGTTCAGGGTCAGGGTTGATGGGGCGAGGTCACTTCGGGATATCATCAGGACTACATATCATAACCTAGGGACAGGTTTGTGGAATGTTTAGGGACCCAGAGGATCGCACATAGGGATTATGGAGGAGTCATTTTTCCGTAACATGTAGGACGTTTGCAAGATCGCGGTTCTGACCGGATCGTTTACATGGATCGTGTATGATGCTATGGCATGGAGTTGGTCAATTTTCAAAAAACATGCTAGATCCCTTTTATGGGGCATTGCGTGAGGTTTGCAAACGTTCGTGGGGCTTAGAACCTCAGGGACCTGATTCCACTGCCCAAGCTGTTTGGACGCTGGTTTGCGCTTGGCTACTCTGCCTCATTGGGCCAAGGGTTTCAGGCTTGTACCCCTAGGGTTGTACTCCTGGCTTGTGGGATCCTTTTAAGGGACTGTAGGGGAATACATTGGCCCATATAAGGGCTATATTAGGGCTACATTAGGGAAACCTTTTACGGGTACGACCTTAGGGGTACAGCCCAGGAACATGTGATTTGGGCTAGCAGTGAGCTATAGGGATGTTTTTTCTCAATGAATGCCATTTCGTTAGACTGTCTGGTGGTAAGGAGTTGAGGAAAGGATCCCCGCAGTAGCCCGTTTATAGCACCCGCCAAAATATAGTAGATCCCATGTTCTGTTGCATTCCTTCATTCCCAACCTGGGATTTCCCCCCTTTTGGGGGGAATTCCCTTACCAGGACCTAGCAACCCTAAACAGGAAGGACATCTAGGGTCGAAGCATTAACAATCAACAAGACAAGAGGTTAAACCTTAGGCTAGTGACCCACCTTGTAGTGGCACAGAAGGAATGCGTTATAGAGGTCTGAATATGATTACATGTATCCCTGAGTGGTCACTATTAGGGGGTGGGCGTGTAATTTAGGTTAAAACCAAAGCCTGAGGTCAACTTCTTCTGCTTGGCCGATCCGCTTGGAGGATGGCTCCTTGCGGGCTCCGCCCTCTGAGCTTCTTGTGAATAGTAATTTATTTGGAGGTATTATGGTACCCAATATAGATTAAGGTTCTATCCTCCTTTTGGGGTTTAGTATTTTATATAAGGAATATAATCTTACTGGGTTTAACCTCCAAAACAACACTACTCTTGTGGTTTCAGGCTTTGGGTTTAGAGCATAGGTTCAGAGTTTAGGGTTGCAGAGCCTAGGATTTACGGCTCAGGGACATGGATTTAGGATGTAGGGAAGGAAAGAACAAAAGCATGGAAGCGCCCATCCTGTAGGTAATGGCTACCAGCAGTCTCAACGTTGAAATATGTCTTGCCTCTTGTTCAGCGAAAGGAGCGGGCTGTGGGCTGATTATTTCCAAACTCAGGTTCCTTCTTGTATACGGCTCCTGGGACAGGACCCCTGGTTGTTCAAACTGTTATCCCTCAGGCCCCAATACCCTAAATCCTCTAAACCTCAGCCAGTGTTTGAGGAACGAACATATCCTGAAACCACCTTGGTCTTGTTTCCCTATTAGAAGGCCTATCAAAAGGCAAGCCTTTCATGTGATGTTATAAGCCTGCACCCTGAGTCATAGATCTTAAGCCCAAACCTTAATCCCTCAGCTCTAACCAGGGTTTCGGGGCTCATAGAGCATTCGGCTACAAGTCTGCCTGTAAGAATTCAGGACTTCTAGGGTCTTCAGGTGGTCTACGGTGTTTAGGGTTTAGGGTCTAGGGTTTGTAGGTTGTATAAGGGGCGTAGCAAGTAGTAGTTCGGAGTTTCAGATTGGAGGGGCTTAATGTTGGGGGTTAAGAGGTTTGGGGCATCGGGCTTGAAACATCAAAGGGCTTCTTGAGTTGCTATTAGACGAACGATTCAGCTAGATATCCTTGGAAACAGAAAAGCCAAACGTTACATCCAAAGGTTGTGCTGAGAATCAAATCCTCTTGAACCCCAAGGCCTAACATTTTCAATGCCTATGCGTGTCCTTCTAGACCACCAAAAGCATAACATTAATCCTACAGGCGAACTTAGGCACCGAGTCAGCCTCCTGTGTAGGCATAAACCGTGACTTCAGTCACAGCATAGATTTTGCCAGGGCCTTTTCGAGGTAGGGGTTGCATGGAGACCCCAGGGTATTTCAGGCATGTGAAATTCCATGACTTACACAACATGAGAGCGAGCTGCGGGTGCGCGGATCTGCTTCTAATCAACCCCCCAACCCCTCAGCCTTAACCCGAACAACAGACTTAGGCCTCAATGGTAGCTGCAACATGACATTTTGGCAGCTGTATGCCCAGAACCCATTATCCCCTGATCACTTCGAGAACAAGAGCAAGTCATAAGCAGCTAATATCCTCTCCTCCCCTATGCTTACCACTGAGTATATCACCAGTGGTTCCTAATATACCTAGCTAGATGGGCTCTAAGCCTTCTGCATCATTCTAGTAAGTATGATGATGCCAGTCCATCAGGTCGTGACGAACGCGCATTCAGTGGAGCATGCGGCCCTTGTCCAGGCCATCTGATCATGGACACCCGCATGTGGTTACCCCCATATGAGGCTCATATAAAGCTCGCATAAGGGTGATTGGCTACGTAACTGTAGGTTAATAGAGGCCTCCTTAGGTGCCCACCTGATAGCTACCCGTATGGAGGTTTCCTTGATCTGAGAACCCGTCTCTTCATCTTATGTTGGGATGACTAATGATAATTAGGCACTGGAGCCTGTGGGAACAACATTGCAGATGTAAACTCCAAAGGGAACTTCAAAATGCTATGTCTATGCTTACGGCGCATGTTTCATGTGTTACTACTACACTTAGGTGCGAGAATTATCACTTGCATCAGCGCAGCTCGTCCCCCAGTCGATATGCGTACCGCTCATTTTTTATTGTGCTTCGTAGTTCAAACCCTAAGAGTGATGCAAGATCGTTCACTTTGGAGCCAAGCCTTGTCTTGGACTTCATGCATCACAGCCCGCCATGCCAATCTGGGTTCGGCTCTGTGGCACAAGTTAGAGAATGAGGAAGTGATGTCGAGAAACTTCTTTGCCGCCAACGTAATGCTCATGACGGGTAATTATTCTGCTAGATGCAGTATGCACCGTAAGTCTTCTTATCCCTTCCTGAATTCGTTGTCAGTAGGGCCAAACTTGAAGTAACTAGGACAGTGGAGAATCAAATGGAAAGGACAACGGAAAATGAAATGGAAACCCTAGGTCCCTTCAAAGGGTATATAGGGATATAACCCCCCATAGTGGAGAATCAAATGGGAAACATGATGGAAAATGAAATGACAACTGAGTTGATAGAGCGGCTTCAGGGATTGTAGGAGCCTAAATTGGCCTAAATAGTTCTTAGGGTTTAGGGTTAAGGGTTCAGGTGATTTTTCAAGTATAGCTACATACGGCTATAAGGGGACAATCTTGATTTCTACGCTGGGGACGGGTACTTTTTGCCTCTGTTTCAGAAATGGCAAGCGTGCTTTGCACGCAGCCCAGGTGGGCACATGAACCACTAGCGGAGTCAGCACTTATCTTTCCGCATAAGGAATTTGAGACTGCCAGCATGCTTTTCGCTTTTCATGCCGAAAAACGTGCAACCTATCAATCACTTCCTGTAACCCGAAAATTCCCCCGCCCAACATCCATTCTCCAAGTCTAGACCGGCGCCATAGCGAAAAGAACTTTCTTTGGCGCTTGGGAGCTCTGTGCCGAACACATGAGGCCAAAGCTGCAGAGCAAGAATCTTATCCGCAATGACCCGGTGTACTTTCCGGGACCCTGGGGTTCCCAAGTGGATGGACAACCTAGCTTCACATTCACATGTATCATGCAGATATGACCTACTGCACTCACATCCATCTTGCACTTTACAAGTGCTGATGGCAAAGTCTTTGGGGGGGATATTTGCTACCTGCCAGTGCATCTCAAGCTATTGGATCCAATGGGCAATAGGTGTGTGATGGGTGGTTTGTCAGTCTGCGGTGCAAGTCGGGACCCGTTTCAGATGTAACTTAGGTGATATCGTTTTGGAAGCACACAACAGTCTCTACCACAGGCTCACAGGCAAGTTCCACCGGCCAACCAAAAGACAATTTTTCAGGCATGTCAAATGCTACGGACACGAACATGGAAACCCAACCTACTGTAAACCCCGAACCTAACATGAAACTCAAACCCCTGAAGCCCAAAACCACAAATCCTAAGCCGTACATAGTCCCCCTTAAGTAGATAGAATATGGCTTTGGGTATATTGTAATAAGATCCTCAGATACCCCGTAATTCTATCTACTTAAGGGGGACTATAAGCCCTGACCTTTGAGGGCTCCATGGGTTTCCCTGAAGCCAAGAGGTGAAGAGACATCGCCATGAGAGAAAGTTTGTTGCAAAGGCCAGGGTTTGGGTTTGGGATGGTTTGGGGTTGGGGCCGAGTCTTACTAGGGGTTAATTACCCAGAGGGACCAAAAGTCATTAATTAATATTTAAAG
>CAJNIZ010008560.1:0-14507 GCA_905231905.1 Symbiodinium pilosum
AACTAAAGTGCATTACTTTCATGGCCCAAGGAGGTTCTTTCGTAGCCTTCTCCTAGGAGCCCAAATGTTACACAACAGGTACAAAGTCCAAGTCCAACCTGCAAGTAAGTGAACTGAACTACCTGGCAACCTACTGAAGCTGACATGCCTGGAGTATTTTTAGCATTAACCCTAAACCCTACACCCTAAACTGTAAAGGCACCTCAGAAAGTGCGTCGCGGAAGGAAGGAAGCACTGCTGCTGCGATCAGCGGCCTCTCTCATGGCTTACTCCAGGATAAGGCCTTAGGATTTAGGGTCTAGGGTTTAGGGTGTGTGGGTTTCCAAAACTTAGCAGAACTGGGGATATGAGGTTTAGGGTCTGGGCTTAGGGACCAGGCCTTTATATTAGGGGTTGTAGACTATTGGGGTGTGTGTAATGGGGAGCCTCATTTTGAAAACTATCAATGTAATAACAGAAAAACGAAACTGGACGTTACACAATTTAGGGTTTAGGGTGTTAGGTCTCAGCGTGTGGGATTTGGAGCCTGCTCACTTGGAAAACTTGAGAAAATGGAGAATCAAAGTATGGGGTTCCATCCTGCAATGAAAACCTAGACAACGCAGGAGCACTTAAAGTGAAAAAGCTGATACCTATTGAGGCTTCTGTATGACTGAGGGGCTCACGAGGATCTAGCGGGGCTTGGGACAATTATTTGCCTTAGTGTCGTGTCGTAGCTCTAACAACAAGAGTGGGGGAACAGCAAAGAATGCTCCATCCAAGAATCAGCCCCAATTAAGTCCTGTCCTGGCTTTTCATGGAAGGCTACTTCGAACTCAATCATGTATGCCTTATCAGGTGCTGTGATAACAAATGCTAAGTATTCTTTACGGGCTTCACTATGGTACAACATCTGGAGTTATTCCCCACAGTCACCCAGACAATTCAAGCTTCGGGTTAGGGTTTACTCAGGGTCCGTGGGCAAGCCCCAGCCTTAACCATCCTGGCCCTTAAGGGGAGCAGCGGGGTGGCTCCTTGTAGTTGTCCCTGTTTGCTCCCCGGACATGGTACCCATTTTCCCTCCCCACTCCCCATTGAGTACCAGTAAGAAGCTTAGGTTTTTTTGGAGCACCCATTTTCCACCCGTCGAGCGAGCGAAGCTTAGGGTTTAGAAATAAGGGTTTAGGTTAGAAAAGTCCAATCCGTATAACCCGTATGTAGTCATAAGAGAATATGCCCCAAAACCTTGCTCTACTACAATAGGCCCCTGCAGTACAACCTCAAAACTAAGCCCTGTGTAAACCCAGTTTCCATCCCACGTTCCATGTGTGTTTCTGATGTTGGCTCTCCGTTATCATATTCAAACAGGCTCCAACCCCTGCGCCCTAAACCATAAGCCCTGAAACCCGCAACCCCACAAGGCCTCTCCGCGCAAGCTCGAAGCCTAAGAGTGTAGGAGCGCATTTAATTAGACGAGGGCTTCAGGGTAGATCCTTCTACAATCAAAAAAAAGATTATGAGAGAGCTGCGGAAATTTTTCAGATTCTGCAGCAAGCCCCAGCTGTGGGGTAGGATCAAGCAAGATAGATGATAACAGATGATAACAATTGAAACAGCTGCATGGCCGCCATTGCGTGCCCACATCAGGCCGTGAAAGCCGTGAAAGCTCAGGCACTTCAGCACGCGTTGCAAACTGGAGTGCGGTTGAATTTATCAACGCTCCTGCCCTCAACCCAGCAGCAGGGAACAGCTTGCACTGTGGCTGCAAGATCAGACTGCATACTCCCAGGGATGGCAACTCCTGCGTTTGCCCAACCGTCACTTCACACGTCGGACAAACACCATACACGTCAACCATCGACTTCGCATTGAGCGAGAAATGAGGCATAGCTTTGTCAGATGCTGATTTTCTTACATATACTATAACATACTATATACTATAATATACTGTATTATAATATACTATAATATACCATAATATATTAAAATCTCCTGTGATATACCATAAAATACCATAATATACTATATTATACCGTAGTATACCATTGGTTGCAGGGTAATCATCACAAGGCTCCGAGGCGAATTCTGCTCACGGCTGGTTTTGTCACAAGCAGGAAAAGGCTCAAATTGTCAATGGCAACAGTTTGCAACTTCCTGGGTTGCTGTTAAGGGACTTGAATTAAGTGTCCCCAATGGGTATACGTAGGTAATTATCAGGGTTTCACCAAAATAGTAGAATAAATTAAGTTCCTTAACAGCTTCGTGATTTCGCAATGCTTTCTTGGCCAATTGGGCGCAACCATGAGCAAAGAGCTTGAAACCAAATACCACTGGTCCAGGCCACATACACAACGGTGAGAACAGCACCCGAAGTTGACCCTGAAAAAAAGCACGCCCCAGGCAGATTAAGAAGACCCGAGAAACAGGGCACGACAGGCAAGCCGGGATCGAACCACGTCTGAGCGGGCAGTCTACTTGAACGCTCAACCAACTTAGGTAATTGGGTCATGAATTGGGTTGCGAGTCCCCGAGTTGGGGTTAGCCAGCCCAGGGCGACTATATAACCTGCTTACTAAGTTTTCTCTCAGCCTTCAAGCAAGTTCTAGGGTTTCGGGCTGAGCCATGAGTCTACCTGTATACCTGGAAGAAAAGGGGTGCCGTACCTACCTTATCTGGATCTTTACCTTTCTTTTAGAGTCGACCCTTACCCTTTGGGGCTCAGGCTCCAGGTTTTTGGCTTCCGGTTATTGGGTTTGGGGTTCAAGGGATAAGGTAAAGGTTTCAGGGTTTGAGGCTTCGGCTTCAGGGTCACTGGAAAAATCTGAATTAGCCAAGGTTGTCAAACTTTGTTTGTGGTTTTGATGGCTGCAGGGTATCTTCTGATTTGATACGTTTCCATGCAAGGCGCTCCGTGCTTAAGGTGAGGGGTAGGGAACGATGTTCTCTTTTCGGTTTGGGAGTTAGGGCTCGTGGATGAGCACCTATGGCTGCTGACTTTGGAAAGATGGGTGGTTGTTGAGTGGAATCGGGGTTTGGGGGTTCACGATTCAGGGTCTATAAGGCTTGGGTTTGGGGCTCGGAGTTTAGAATTTAGGTTATAGGTCCCTTGCTTTAGGTTCAGGCTTTCGTGATTCAGTGTTGCCTTCGTGTTCAACCAATCACCTTGCGAACTCTGTCAATTTTGTGCATTGGTCATTCGAGAAACCGGCCTAGATCTTTTAAGCGATTCAACCTCGCTTTCTGCAGAAGTTCCAGCAAGGTTCAGTCAGCGTTTGGAAATGCAGCGTATGGTGCGGGCATTGGCTCAGTGTTTTATAAGTCACTGAGGCTTGGCGATTGGGATCCAGGGATATGAAACAGAGACTGCGACCTAAGTTGGAGGGTTCGGACCTACGATTTTCCTGAACCTCCCTTGAATGCGGAGGCATCTCCAAAAGCAGACGACGGGATCCCGCAAGCTTCCATACAGACCCACCCTGAACCACAGGGTTTGGGGCTTTAGGCACCTAAATAAGCCTTCAACCTATCCTGACAGGCAGTGCACCCTGGAGTGCTATTCCGGGAAAAACAAGATGGTTTCCAGGTTTTCAAAACCCGGACCTGTATGCGAGCCAGACAGCGTACGGTTTAGGGCCTAACCTCAAACCCTCTATCAAAGGACTGCCATGGGAACCCCAAACAGGGAACCCCGAGAATATAGCAGGAGTGTGATAGGAAGAAATATAACGACCCAGGTAGATATATTCCGACTACATTCCGACTATGGTCTTGAGTTTTTGTTTGGGGTTTCCTCTTCAAGTCCCTTTACTCGAACTTTCAATCCCAGGCCGCAAAGACCAGTAGGCCTCGTGTGGCCATTTCCGACAGGAGGGACAAAACCTATTCCGGAGTTCGGCTTTTGTGTTTTTTGGGGGGTGGCCTTTGGGTTTCCAGAACTTGGAGGTTCAGCGGAAGTACAACTCGCGTACAAATGCATTTTACACTCCAAGTATAACCATATCATGCCTTACGATGAGATAGCAATACTAAGGATAAAACCTACGTAGGTTACAATGACCCTGAACCTCTAAGAGTACAGGGTTACAGTATGGTGTTGGCTCTATCGGTTCGTCACTGCGGTTTCGGGCTCATGCCTTAAGATGAGACCCTAAACCCTAAACCGAGTCATGGAGCCGCAGGATCCTGGATGCTTGCTATACGGACCCGTAATTTTCAGAGACCGCCCTAAACCTTCAACCCTGACTTCCCAGACCTTACACATGCCCCTAAAGACTCATGTCTCTGTGAAGGGTGTACAACTCCAAAAAAAAAGGAACCCAACTCCTAATTCGAGCAGAGTTTCCTACTTGTACATCACGGGTCCCTAAAAGCAGGCTCTGATTGTAAGATTGGACTCTATAAGAGATTCCATCTGAGACAACTCTTACAATCGACCTGAGACGCTTGTGAGTCAAATTCTCTGACACCGTATCTATGTATGGTTCCCTTCCGGGAGTTATGCCTTTAGAACAGCTGGACTGAGGAACCACGGTTGGTTGAGGTGCCGGGTGGGACTGGGCTTGCATTCCCTTTTGCCAAAACGACAGTGACAAACTCCTCTGAACACACCACCAGGATGTTGGGATCCTTGAGTTTTGTACAAACATTAGAGTGTTCACATACATGTTTCTTGTGAATTAAAACATCATGGAGATTCTACAGGATCCAAAACATCAAGCCCGACATGCTGAAGGTTCTCAGTGCCAGCAGCACCCGACGGAAACAAATGAGCATGCCAAAGTATTACCCACTAGGGTTCAAGGTTTAGAGCAACTTGACGGAACAAAGCTTGCGCCAGGTAACGTCCCCATATACTGGGGAAGGGGTTTGAGGCATGCTGCAAACCCGAACCCAAATCTACTCAATGTACTATAGCTCCTACAGTACAAGGTATATAGGCTGGTGCCCAATCCATTCTACCTCCTTAGGTATAATTGAGGCAAACTGCAAGATTTCCTCCATCCACAGAAAGCGGCCCCAGGATCCTACACCGTAAACCCAACTGTCAACGCCCCAAATCCTACAACCTAAACTTTAAGCCCTAAACCCTAAACGACTAAAGCCAACCCCCTAAACCCTAACCCCTTGTCCCCTGAAGCCTTAAATCCTACACCATAAAACTTAAATCCAAAAGCCTAAAACTCAAAGTCCGCTACCTCGCGCCAGAGGAGCGCTGAGGATGCGGACTTGAGAGCGGCGTTGTAGGCCTTTTCGGGCTTAAGGGCCCCTAGGAGGTTTAGGGTTTAGGGGGATATGGGGACTACAGAGGAATCATGGGCTTACTTGGGGATTGTATGGTAGTCTCTTCATACTACTCTCAAACACCCCCAAGCCCTACTTCAAGATATGTCTCTGCAAAAGGTCTCCTCTGGCGAATGTATAATATTAGGGGTGGGGAGTGTTTCATATTAGCATGAGGGGTTTAGTACTACTATTACTACTAATATTACTGATACTATCAATATCACTATTACTATTAGTATTACTATTATTTCTGACGGGTTTAGGACTCAGATTTGGGGGCTTACGGTTTACAGGCACTCTGTGCTGCAACTTGGGCTTCAAACACGCTTTAGGGGTTCAGGGTTGAGGGTTCAAGGCGCCAGCCAAATGCACAATCCTAGAACGGCCTTTCTCCGGATCCTCACCATCCTTCTTGGAACCCCTCATATGGTACTAACCCTAGACACTAAACCCTCACTCCCGGGCCCTTATGCCCACAACTAACTATTTGAGGAACTTCGGGTTAAACCTGACTCCTCTGGCTGTTGAGCTTCCTGACCTCCATACTAAACCCTAAACCTTACATCCTAAATCCTAAACCCTGAACCTTAAACCCCGGGTTTAGGGTCTAGGATTACATAGACCCCAAAGAGTTTAAGGTTGCCTGCACAGCTACTACCTGGACCTGAGAAGTAGATAAAATCATGGTCCATAACCTCTAGAGACAGGCAAAAAAAGAGTTTAGGGTTTCGGGCTTTGGGAAAAGCAATCATTCTACACACAATGTGGGAATCAGGTGCGCATGGGAATCATGACCCATAATACTTGAAAATTCTCCCAGGCAATATCCCAGCTAACTGCGCCCCTGCTGTTGGTGGTCCAGAACCCTAGGTCAAGCCCCAAACCCTAAGCAAGCCAAGGGACAGGAGCTGCAGCACTTGCACCTTCGCGACTAAGCTGCAGAAAAAGCCTCGTCAGCTGGAAAGGTATTCTATGTGTGGCTTTTGGGTTGAAGGTTTAGGGTTTAAGGTTTTGGGCTTTAGGTTTCAGGTTTAGGGTTCAGGGGTCAAAGCACATGGGGAAACCATATATATATATGTATACATAGGAGGTGTATGATGGTAGAACACTTTAATGGAGGAATGTACCTGTGTGTGGGATGCAGAGCATAAAGCATTTTGGGATATGCATATATACACACGAGGATGTGTAGGGATAGTGGGGGCATAGAAGAGAAATATACTACATCAATTTAGGCTGTCACGGAATACATATACCCCAAGTGCTGAATCAACTGAACGAAAAGGACAATCAAAGGGAAACCGGGTGGTATGAGGCTTCATCGGGATAGAAACCGTAATTAAGGAACATGCCCTAGCATTTTTCCGGTGGTTAAGGGGGAGAGGAGGGGTGGGCGAAGACAGAGCTTAGGATTCGAACGGGGTGTAGGTTAGGAGGACCGATCACCCTGTAATAGTGGTATCATAAGTAGAATATAAGAGGACCCTAATATATCATCCCTATTATCCCTTATAGTCACTATTACTGGGTGGGGGGTCCACCTAAGGTGTAGGGCTTGAGTGGGGTTTAGGATGTAGAAGGGCTTGGGGTGTTAGGATGAAGCCCTAAATTTATGGAAATTAACTCCCCCGAAAATAATTGCAGATTCCGTTCTCCCTATATAATCACATATGTCTATATACTTCCCTGTATATTCCGACACGTCCCTATATGAACCTAAACCGTAGCCTTACTCCTAAACCCTACCCCGAACACCCAACGGCCTAAACCCTTGAAACTCAAAATTCTAAACCATCAACCCCAAACCCTTAGAGCCCGAAAACCTTGAACCCTAAACCCCTAAAGCCCAACAACCCTTAACCCTAAATCCCCTAACCAAAAAAAAACGTAAACCTAAAACCCTACCAAGCAGCCTGAGGCCCAACTCTGGCTTTCCAGCACGATCGCAGGCCGCGGTCAGGGTGGAAAGCGTGGAGTCATCCTTCCACGGTTTTGGGCTTTTAGGGGTTTGAGGGCTTTCGGGGGTTTGTGGTTTGAGGGCTTCAGGGACTTTAGGGGTTTTAGGGTTTGAGGGCTTTGGGGGCTTTAGAGGTTTTAGGGGTTTTAGGGTTGGGACAGCAACAAGGAGGACAGGGTTTAGCATGATTGGGATTCTGAGGTTGGGGTTGTGGAGCTGACTCGGGTTCAGGCCCACGAGCGCTTGGTCTGTTAGGGGAGAGGGTGTAATGCCATGGGCTTTAGGGCCTATGCAGACTAATCAGCAGGACTCTAAAGCATATGGGACAGAAGCATATGGGACAAGTGAGAAAAATCCCTACAAAATATGCAGCCTACATCGCAAGGCCGGGTGAGTACGAATGTGTATGTCCGTCTGCCCGTCCATCCGACGGTCTGTCTGTCCATACACGGATGCTCCCGGCCAGGCCAACGTTGGCGGTGAATGGGATGCAAGCGAAGGGAATATTTGAGTTGTTTAAAATGACCCATGTATAACCGTCAGCAAGGATCCCCGTACTCCCTCCATAGCCCTCACATTCCTCGGGTCCCTAGAATACCCCCATTTTGATACCACGCAGGAGTGAAGCTGTCGCGGAGGATCGGCCGTCCACAACGACTCCGGGATCCAGGATCCCAACGAGAAAGCGATGCATGCCCTTGCAAGTTCTGTGACCAACTCACAGGACTTGGAGACGCATGTGCTCCTGCCCATGTGCTTGGCGCACAACAAAGAATGGATCAAAGTGCAATTTGAAGTTAGCCTCAAGGTCAAGAACCCTCGCAAAAACCATGGAAGCAGCAAGTGAATGGTCAGAAGAGGCATAGCGCGGCACCACAGGGCCCACGTGAGCAAAGGTAGCAGGACGTTGCATGCGCAGATGCCGCGAAGTTCGTTGTACGCTCAATGCCCAGCGGCAGCCCGTTCGCAAAACGGGCTGCCACACTTCTTAAGGTCTAAGGTTGAGGGAGTGCGAAGCATGTAGGCCTGCGTGGAGGGTCTCACGCGGGAAATCAGACTTGCTGCTCTTCAGGAAACTCCATAAATTTGCTGCCGAACCAGATGAAGAGAGAGAGAGAGAGAGAGAGGGGGAGAGAGAAAGAGAGAGAGAGAGAGAGAGATAGATGCCTGCCTGAAGACGCACACGTTGCACCCATACTTAAACGTGACTACCGTATTTTATCAACTGGTCTGGGTCTGTTTTTCTGGCTATTGGAGAAGCTTGGACAATTACCAGCATTCTGCCCAACAATCCTTGTACAATTAGAGTATCATGTACACGACAGCCCAATCTTAGTTATTGAGGCCTCTGCAAGGATCCCATCCTTTACTTGTAACCCTCATATCCGTGGGGTCCCTGGGGGCCCCCAATTTTGAGAAACCCCGCTTAGGACCCAGCGGGAACTTGCTGTGCTTCAGCCATTGACTGCAGGAGGCAGAGAACCTGCAGTGGGATTTCACTGGGGTTCAGAGCGTAGGGTCAGGTTGTGGGGCCCCCATTCTAAGCCTTTGGCATGGGTATTTGAGGGCTAGGGCTTAGGATTTAGGATAGAACAGCCATCATCGTGGAAGGTGCGTGTGCTCGAAATACCATGGATAGAAGAAAGCCTGCACCACCTTACATAGCCTACGCCTTAGCAAGCAGAGTATATTGGGGATTTTAGGTGGTGCGAGATCCTCCATCTGGTCACAAAGGGCCGAGCACTTTAAGCTTCTGTTTGAGGAGTTGAGGCTCAGCCGTCTGAATATGGCACAAACTTGAATCCCGGATGGAGGGAGCTGTAGCAACGGGCCTGGCAAAGGAGAACCCCCAACCCCCAGTAGGCCCAAATGGGTCCAAATGATCCTGATATGGCGCTCAGGAGTCCACACGAACAGTTTGGGCGAGGGGGGGCACCCTGAACCCTAAACCCTAAACCCGCTACCGCTACTCATCCCAGGAGCCTCCAGGAGAAATGAGCTACATAATCAAAGCTTCTTGCCTGGGTTGGCCCCTAAAACCCATTGAAAAATGTTAGTATGTATAGTCCCCCCATTAAAGCCATTAGGGAAAATATCAAATATCACAGGGGCCTACCCTGTTGCATCACAAAAGCCAAGTGCTTCGAACAACCCGCATGGATGGTTGTCAAAATTATGGATTTTTTGGGTGGTACCCTAAGTAGTAGGTGCCGTATTATAGTAGGGATCCAAAAAGGGACTATAATTTTGACAACCACCCACATAGATTAGGAATTTCCAAAATTAGGGGTACCTTTTTGGCGGGTCCCTATAAGAAGGATATCAGTATATTGGGGTCTACAAAGGTCTCCCTATGTTGGGGAACTACCAGATGATCCCTTCTGGAGAATCCGAACTCTGAACTTTAGGTGGGCGATTGCCAACAGGGGCATGTTACTTTGTAGTTGCCATATTTTGGACGGGGCTCGCTATTGTGGATTTTCAGCCTAGCCCTCCAATAAAAGAACCCTTAACCGTGAAAGCATGAAACCGTGTCCCTCAACAACAATTCCCCTCAAAAGGGTATGTGACCGACTAAACAAACACTGATGAACCCTAAACCCTGAACCCAATTATCTGGGAATGCTGCCTCGGTCCATCGTCCCGCGTTGCGGCACGCAGTCAGGGCAGCGTTAAAGGACCTTATCACATGGTTTAGGGTTTAGTCATCTGCTTGCTTTCAGCCAGCAGTTTGGGATTCAGCGCGTCAAGCGTAGGGTGTAAGATCCAGGATTCGGAGCTCGGAATGTAAGATGAATTGCTGTTTAAATCTTGGAGTGTGACATCTAGCGTTCGTTGATGTAAATCCATAACCAACAGGAGTGTGACATTTAGGTCTTGCTGATGCTTCAGGGGGGGCTCGAAGAAAAGCATGTGACTATTACGAAGGAAACGACAGAGACTATTGTCTCACCCCTCTGGCTTAAGCATCAGTACGTGACAATTCAGGGTCATGAAAATGCAGCTATTACTGTAGCTTTAACTGAGTTACAAGTTTTCTAAGAGCCCCAGTTGGGTTTTAAGGGCTCATTATACTTGGGCTACGATTGCCTTGAAACTCCAAGCACGGCGGCTACGGCTTTGGGTCTAGGATGCAATGCTACTACATAGAAACAAAAATATCCTGCATGACCCTAAGTCCCATAAACTTTGGGAGTCATGGTGTCACAGTAGTAAAGTTGAACACTTGGGCCTCATCCACTTAGTGGTTCAGCGACTTGCCCAAAAATCAGTTGCAGGACAAGAGCAGGGTTCAGGATTCACACTTAAGGCTCAGGGCTAAGACAAGCCCAGCTACGTAGATTGACCTTGTACAGAGGACCAAGGATACAGTAATTGATGGGCTCGTCTACCTCATTAGGACCCCCCAGCCTGCAATACTGGCATAATAGGAATATAAGAGGGCCCTAATATAATTCTTATTATCCCTTATAACCACTATTACAGGAGGGGTGTCCACCTAAGGTTTACCTTTGAAACTTCAGCCACTTCAACCTTTGCCCGAAACCGAAACCTCCTAAGCACCCTCCCCAACCTCAACATCCCAAAATCGCCTCCGTACGCAACAGACTTTCTGCAAGCTCAAGTCTACAAAGATCTCATCCCCAAACCCCAAACCCTGTTTGCCTGATGAGCATCGAGGCAGTTCCTATGCCCAAATAGGACAACCTTCTCTGAGAAACTCCTTCAAAGAGAACTAGAGGAAACCCAGTGATTGTTGGAGGTTCTTCCCTGTTTGGTGGGCGCTCTAAACTTGCCCCCAACCCTAATTAAACCCCTAAAATCTAGCCTGGAGCATCCCTTCTCTTGAAAGGCCAGGAGCAGGCGATCCGCATGAATCCCAGAGGAGGCACTCCTGGGCTGAAGGCTTGTGGTTAAGATTTCGGTTCAGGACCAAAGGCGTCCCGAACTCTTCACCTGAAACCGAAAAATTCGCGTCTGTAACGTCGAACTTAGGCTTTAAGCTTTGGGGCCTAGGGCTTGGGGATTATTATAGCCCACAGGTTAAGGAGGGGTCTACTCCGGGCCTGGCAGATGACTCCTGAATGCACTTTGGCGCCAGCTCGGCGTTTAGGGTTTAGGGTTTACCTTTTTCGGGCTGTTCTCATAATTGTTCCCAAAACCAAACTCCTAAATCCTGAGACCCTGCGTCCCTTAACTCACGAAGCCTCGAACCAAAACGCATGAACGATCAACCGTAGAACCCTGAAGCTCAAATCCTTCACAAAAACGATCCTCAACGCCAAAAACCCGAAACCCTAAACACCAAATCTTAATCCCAAACCCTAAACCCATGCTCTCCAGCGCCGCGATCTCAAAATAAACTTTTGAACGACCTGAACCTTAGATCATTCCACCTTACAGCAACAGTTCCCGCATTAGGTAGAAGGAGTTATGATAGAGCCTGTTTACGAATCCTTTAAGGATAGTTAATGCCCTAGGCTAACCTAAACCATAAACCCTATAACCTAAACCCATAGGTTAACCTAAACCCTAATGCGCGCAAAGGCTCTGGGAAGCCAGGCGTCCCAAAAGTTTGAGGGCCCAGGCCCACTCTGAGGCTTCCGCGCCTCATTCTGGGGTGGGGGCGTGGCCCTTAAGCGGAGAGGGTTTATCAATCACGGGTCTACATTAGGGTTGAGAGTTTTGGGGTTTGCTTTGGATTCAGGATTTGTTTGCGTTTGAAGATTTGAGGTTTAAGGTACAAGGCTTTGGGCTTCGGTTCTGAGGTTTAGGGTTTGGGATGAAGCATGGCGCAACAAGTAGACCCCGAACGCGGGAATTTCAAGAGTCAACCCCCTCAATAACAGTCCAAAATTTCAGAAGTCCCCTAGAATTCTGCAAAATCCTTATCCTTCATCTGCCCTGGAACCATCCAGGAAAGTACCTGTTTGCAACAAATTAAAAACACTTTCAGGACATCCCTGCGCCAAGCCCGGGTGCCCTAGGCCCCTGAACCTAATGGTATAAGGATCCTTACAGTAGCCCCATATCTTATACGCAAAACATGACGTATTGATGTCCCTCTTCATTCCTTAAATCCAAAGACCTAAACCGTTAAACCCTAAAAGTAAACCCTAGATTCATGCACTAATCCGGCGAGGAACATGCTGCGATGCCTGTATTCCACGATACGATGGTTCCATCCACGCCGAGGCTAGAAAGCCTGAGAAGGATTGGGGTTCAGGGTTTAGGGTCTAAGGTTAGGGTTTGGGGATCAGCACTGGGCCAAGGAAGGATTTAGGGTTGAGGTTGTAACTTTGTATGGGCTTGGGTGCTCATGTTTTGTAGTTTGTGCGTTGAATGTTTTGGTGTTATGCTCTACTGTTTCAGGGTTGAGGGTGTAGCTGTGCTGTTAGCTTGTAGTGTAGGGACCGAAAGTTCCTATTCAGTGTTGCAGGTTAACATTTCAAGTTTTACATCTTGCGCTTCATACTTGCTTGGCGTTTGAGTCGCAATCTCAGGTGAAACCACCGATTTCGGGATTGAGGCTTGAGAGTTTAAAGCCTATGCTTTGTAGCTTAGGGGTCGAGGGTCTATTGTAGGGTGCAAGATGTACAGTAGGGACGAGCGACGAGGGCACAAGATTCAGGGCATAGCTTTCATGTTTCATGCGTACTCATATGATCGCTAAAGACGCTTGCACGGCGATACGCGGTGGTCACGGAGGAGCTCTCGGTTAAGGTCTAGGGTTTAGGGGAAAGAAGTGACAAGACTAGTGAGACCCCTGCCAACAGAGACATGAAAGCCGCCGGAAGAGAGGTTCGTGGAACCCTAGAGCTTAAACCCGATTAAGGTTTGGGAATTTGAGCGGTTTAGGATTCGTATGTCCTGCGGGCAAAACTGTTCAAATGTTTGTGGTTTTGGGTTTAGGCTGCAGTCTAAACCTTGGACCTTGAACTTGTAAGCAAAACTCAACCCACTAAAGCCTAAACGAACTCCGAACACACCCCGAGTCCCCAGAGCCTAAGCCTGGATGCAGCCGTGAAGCTGAGCAAGTACGGTCTGCCACAGCCTTTTCTGGGGCTTGGCTCTGGTTCGATGCCCCATGAAGGTTTGCGGTTGGGGTTTAGGGTTTGGGGGTTGAAGAATTCACTTTTAGGGTTTAGGGTAAGTCGACGCCAAGGGTAATAAAAGTTCTGGTCCCAAACCCCCCAAAATAGGCACGAAAAAAAAAAAAAAAAAAAACGCTTCTTCATACATTTGGGTTTCAAGTTGGAAGCTTGTAAAAAAAAAAAAAACTGATGGAGTTTTTCAAGTGATGCTATGTGCACTGCATATCCAGCATTGAAAGCTGCGACATAACCATGCTAGCAAACCATGTCTAAAGTTTTCCACAAGACTTGTATTGCAAACCTAATCTGATCCCTAAACCCTAACCCGCATTTCTTGCTCATGTGCACTGTTGCTCAAAATGTCTGGCAGCAATGGCGAGCGCTTTGACTACATTCGAAGGTTTAGGGCTCAGGACAAATCTTGGGGACAGCGACTTGAAACATCAGACATTTGGGCTTCGGGTTTTAAGGTGTAGGATTCAGTGTTCGATGATCTGAAAAGGCCTGCAACGTGCAAGGATTAGGGCACCGACTTGCTGTCCATGTTCAGGTTTGCAAACATACCCTTTCACAGAACCATGCGTGTGCGGAGATCCTGATTGGCTATATATGACTTAATAAAAGATCAAAATTATGTCCAGCAATGGTCCGGTAGCTAGCCTTTAGTAAGTATGGCGATAGTATTACTAAAGAAATGATATCAGCAGCAGAAAATTTGCAAACTAGTTCATAGCAATAAGAGCGAAGCAACAATTCCACGACTGTGCAAACAGCCAGCACTTTTGCCCTACCGGAATTTGGCAGCTGTTACTACTGCTGTTATGAGCAAGAAGACTCCGCCAAAGATGACGCAATGTCGTTCGAGGGGAGAAAATTGCAAACATGTGATGCAACGCGTTGGAGATGAGCTTCCTCAGGATATACCATACCCTTCCCAGATTTCCAAGGCATACTGGCGATAGAAAAAGGTACGGTCGTGTGTTACTAACAGCAACAGCAACAGCAACAGCAACAGCAGTAGCAGTAGAAGTAGCAGTAACAGTAGCCGTAGCAGTAGCAGTAGCAGTAGTAGTAGTAGTAGTAGTAGTAGGCGCCCCCCCCCTACCAACTACGTTGGTTGATATTTCCACTACCAGAGCCTTGGGTTGGAGGGGGGAGGGGGGGGGGAGAGGGGGGGGATAATTGCGTATAAA
>CAJNIZ010008561.1:0-14504 GCA_905231905.1 Symbiodinium pilosum
GAAAACCTACTTCTTGCAAGATGCCCAGAGGCTGATCCAGCTGATCCTGCAAAGAACCGAGGCTTGCAGCCAACTTTGCGACTGCGCCTGCTGCCCGGCAGAGGACAAATTTCACCGCCCAGCCTTTGCAGTTTTTGCGGAAGCTGGGCATACATGCCACTTGTCTTTCGCGTTTGACATGTCACTGATCAGAAAAGTGCTCTTCCATCTTGAGGTCGAACTGAAAGCCAGACACCGTAAAAGTGGTACGAGTCCTAAGCTAAGTGCAGGCATTATAAACTCATGGATCAGAACGCGAGACTCCAGCATGGCGCACGGATTTACCTCATATGACCTCTGACTTTCGCCAAGTAGCTCAACCTGGATGGAAGTGAGAAATGCCTGCAGTCCTAATC
This sequence comes from Symbiodinium pilosum, assembly GCA_905231905.1. Lineage (NCBI taxonomy): Eukaryota > Dinophyceae > Suessiales > Symbiodiniaceae > Symbiodinium > Symbiodinium pilosum. The sequence goes on from CAJNIZ010008561.1 coordinate 396, forward strand.
GTGAACCCCCCAAACGTTTGGACTTTGGACTGCGGATTGTTGGTGCCAAAGGTCTGTTTAAGAAGGAAGGGCAAGGACCCACACGTAAACTCTTAACAGCAGAGACAAGTTTGACATGCCCCATATGCACAGTCTGATTCAGGTATAAAGTGGCTCTCCATTCGCCATGCACCCAGAACTGGATCAATAGAAATACATCACATAAGCACATTGATCGTGGCAACAATAAGAATACTAGGAACAAGAACGGGAAATGTCATCTGTATGCGGTATTGTACTAGTTGAACCTTTCGTTCCACCAATCTAAGAACGCTTCCTTCCCATCACATTTCACGCTGCCTGTGCTGAGGCTATCTCTGATTGGCGCAGAGTTTGAGATTCAGGGACTTAGCGATTTAGGGGGTAAGCTTTATTGTCAAGGACTTAAGGATTTAGCAGTTAGATTCGGGGTTTGGGGTTAATTACTGGTTAAAAGTTTAGCATGGGATGAGAATGTAACCAAAAAAGTTCATAGAACGCCGTGTTGCAATCCAGTCTGGAACCACACGCAAAGTGCGGGAACACTGCTGTCGGGAGATGCAAATCCAAAATCCCTAAACCCCAAAGCGTGAACACACTGAAAATGCCTATGAGGCTCCTGCCACAAGCTGCACAGGCTTGGCACACGAAATGCCTACACACAATACGAAGCATGCTAACCAAAAAAAAGGATCTTACCACATCATGGGGAGCATTAATGTACCTGATATAGCCCTTATTCTTACATTACTCCTATGTACCCCTGTATCCCCCCCCAGTATGTTTGTTGCGGGGTAAACCCTGAACACTAAACCTTGATGGGGAGCAGGAAAAGCTTCACTTTAACCACTGCCGGATTAAGCCTCTTCACAGAATAAGCGTCTTGTACAGGGTGTAGGGTTCCAAAACCCTCGGGTTTAGGGTTACCCACTGGCTGAACTTGGGTTCTAGAATTTGAGGCTTCTGGCTTTCTACGTTTAAATTGAGGGACAAAGGTTGACCAAAACCTTCTCCTACAAGTTCAGGGTGTAGGGCTCTAGAATCTGTTGGCTCCTTGGAAACGGGTTATGATCCTCCAGCGGCTTTACAAGAGCTAAACGGGAATGAATTGAACACCACCCCTACTCTGCCCGCAAGTAGTAGGTGAACACTCGCTCTTCTCCCCAGCCAAAAAACCCTAAATCCTAAATAGTAGCTTCCATTTTGTATTCATTGTCCCAATATATCCCCAATATATCCCCTATGTACCCCATACCCCCTCCCCCGCACCAAGTAGCTCAGGGCTTGAAAGTACAGGATAATCTTCCATCATGGTGATATGGACAGAGTTATAATGGAAGCTAGAGCGCAAGTAACAACTGAACACTAAAAAGAAACCAGCTGATACCAAAAATGACCATCGTACCCAGCGTAGCAATGCTAGCTTGAAAGCGTCAATCCCAAGAACAATCTTGTTGTGACATGGCACGAAAACCAGATGTGCTTTGAAGCTGCAAACTCTGAACTCTACAACCAAAACCTTGCTTCCATGGCGTGGCAAGAATTGAGATTTGCCCGTTTCGTCCGAGAAACCGGGCTGAAGGGACTGCTAAAGGGTGACCAGCCAGGTAACCTGATGCAAACGGACATGATGTAAGGATGTGCGAAGAACTCTTGTGGACGAGCAAGCTCAACAATTTGACGAGCGAAAGGGAGTTGTTCCCATGAAAAATCACGAATCACGCATGTGAAGTTAATGAACATTCTGACTTCTGAACGCGGAGGCATGAAGCTAGAAAGGTTCCGTGATTGCATATAGCTTGCTAAAGTTGTTGGGATCTTCTATATGCGAGCACTGCTCCTGCGTCGACCAAGAGGGGTCTAATGGGAGATGTGATGAACATGGCGAGCTGGAAATGTACGAGGTGAAGCCCCAAGCAGCGGAGTTTTCCAGACCGACGTTGTGACTCTTGGGACAGGAGCTGTACGCTGTCCGTATAAGCTACGATGTAGGAGCCAGAGGTAGATAGAGAATAAAGAGAATTGCTCGTGGCGGATGGAAAATCTCCCTCCAAAACCAGATTTAAAGTGAGAAGTTGCATTAGATGTGTCTGTGCAGTACAATGTGCGGTCTAACGCCGGTTCAGGAGAAGGGGAGAGGTTTGCTAAACTGGGAAAAGCGAGGCGAAAACATATTTATTGGTTCTTGGAATGTATAACCTTTGAAAATGATATCTGCAAACACTGTAATGTAACAGCTGCGTCGTGGCTGCTATGTTGACAACCATCAGACTGCTAAGAAAACAACAAAGCAAACAGAAGAATAATCATGATGATAATGGCAAAAAAGGCAACACAACTTGACAAGAGTGGTCTAGAGTGGGCTTGATAATGTCGATATTAATAACAATTCGTAACAATAATGATATCAGAAAATTGAAGCAGCGACAGTTATGACATCACATGTGCAACGTGTAGCCACTGGCATGTGGCAAACCAAGCCCAGAACCCCAAACCCCAACTCTCAACCCTCACCCTACGCGCCCCTATGTAAGACCTACAACCCTTTATTCAGCCCAGGTGCTCCAACAACAGATCGTTGACCTTGGAACAGCATGAGAGAACTGACTGCCGAGGCACACATAGATGTTGAGAAAACCCCCAGGTAACTCCTCCAGGGCTGGCCATAAGTGCCTTGATTCATTGTTGCCACAGTGCGGTTCAGGCACGGACTTAAGCAAGAAGAGAGCCTGAAACAGCCCTGACTTAACTGCCATGAATTCTCCTGGATGCCGTCTTAGCACGTGCCATTCCTCTAAGGCAGCCACCCATTTCGGCTCTGCAACAGATGGCCTCGGCATGTCCAAACATTCAATGCCTGCAAAACAGGAGACGGAAGACAGCGCTCAAGGGATGATGCAAAGCATGGTCCCTATGCGCCGCGGCCACTTTCACATGGAAGAATGCCGCCCACACACGAGGCATGAAGACTACGTCACCCAACCCTGCAAGCACCAGGCTCGGGCTCAGTGACGCATGCCGCCACAGCCTGATTGTCTGCCAGATTGCGGACCTGTATAGACAGGTGCGGGAGCTTACGATTCCGAAAGAATACGGGTCTGATTTAGGGGTACCAGGAAGCGAAGCTGTGGTGGGAGTCTTCAGTGCATGCAAGTACCGTGAGCTAAGGGTTTCTTTGAGGGTCCGTACAGAAGAGGTACGGAGGTGTACTGCAAGCGATGCAAGCGCCACAGCCTCAGTAGTTGTCAAGCTACACTATGGTAATCGCACAAGCATTCTATAGAAAATGATCTCTAGCATGCGAGCCACACATCCAAGGGAAGCCTAGGTGCACGGTGCCCCATTTTGCTAGAAGACTAGTGGAAGTCGCGAAATTTTTGGATTTTTGCGGAGTGAGTTTAAAATGCCTAAACTAGGAACATGATACGATGTTACTTGCGCTGGCACAATCGTTAGAGCGCTGCGGTACTCGTTCTGCCACCCCTCCCCTCCTCATGACCAGGCCTCGGAGGTAGTCATGGTCCTTGCACTTGTTGTGCTTGACCAGAGCGCCCCCACAGCGGTATGCAAAGTACTATAAATCACGAGAGTCTCGAGCCCGAGTTGCAGGGACGATGGCTCGCAACAACAACCGCTGAGCAGCAACCGTTCACCAACAGCCACCCACCAATAGCCACTCGCCAACCCAGAGAGACCATGAAGCCTTTCAACAATCATTCACCAAACACGTCAAGCGTTTCATCCACCTAAAGAGACCATGAACTTCCAACCGCCACTTCACCATAAACAGGGGACGATTTCGAGCTGCTTTTTCAAGGCAGCAGCCAACTTCCAGGTGAAAAGACTTGAAACACGGGCTTGAAACCCACAGATCACGGCCATCTAACGCTTCAGCTCTCCCAGCCCTGAGAAGGCTTGCTCCCTCGCAGGCTTGAGTGCACTACAATATGCACAGTAATGTACCGGGTGTATACTACAACGGCACATGACTCCCAGCGGCTCTTTGGTGCGAGTCCGTCGTGGACCTGCAAGGAGGGCGACAACTGCTTCGGAGTAACGTGCTCTGCGTCACACCAGAAACATCGCACGTGCTTGTTGCCAAGCTCCTGGCTCGTGCTGGCTGCGCTGGCCGCAGAAGAGCGCTATCGATCGACCTGCGGTCACTTGCTCTCAGCATCTCGTCTTGACCGCTTTTCTCTGAGAGACCAGCCGCATTTCAGCTGGGTGGCGAAATCAGGGACCAAGACCTGAGGAGCGTGCGCCTAGATCTGGCACTGGCGCACTTGGCGCACTTTGCAAACTTGGCCTCGCACAGTCTTCAACACCCTCTGGTCACAGTCTTGCTAGGCCTCGTCTAAACCTGGCTCGGGGCCTGGGACACATAGCTGCGCTGTAACTGAACTCGAAGACTTGCTGGCATCTGTGAGCTTCGCTTCACAAGCTCATCTCAGTGATCACGAAGCAAGGTCCAATCATGTCTCAGAGAAAAACCGGGGCTGGCACAAATGAGGCCCGGGTCAAGCAAAGCCCCACCCAAGGTAGCAGGTAGCCTTCAGCGCTCGGGGCCTCCATGGCCCGCAGGCCTCACGTGCCAAAACTTTCTTGGGTTAGCTATTCAATGTGTGGAAAAAATACAGCTGTATGTTTAGCCAAACGCTCACTACGTCTGATCATGAGTCGTGGTGAAGCATAGTGCAATTGCTCCAGTAGGAAGACTGCTCGATTTGGCCCTTTGGGTGTAGCTGGCTTGACAGATGCATTAGCATTGACCCTAGACATCGAGGCGGGGTGGGGGTCCTGTTCAGTACATACTCGCCTTTACGTACAGGACGAAGAGGAAGTTCAAAACACACGGGATTTATGTAGCACTGGTGTAGCTGGGCCATGCTGTGATGAATATAGATCATATGCAGCACAGAACAAGGTAGGCAGATTGTATTATCTTGCGACCCGACTAGTTGCAGCAGCAGCAGCAGCAGCAGTAGCAGTAGTAGAGGAGGACGAGCAGAAGGTGGTAAGCTTGGTAGCTGTAAAGGCTGCAGTAGGACTTTTTGTATTACTTCTCTGTCCGCATGTCCTGCCGTCGCTTCTATTCTTCCATCTTGCTCCTTTCTTCTTGGCTTGCACGTTTTCACATCTCTTCTGTGACCCTAGTCCTTCTGCTCCTTTCATGCCAAGGTTCCTTGCTCCCTGCTTGCTTTCTCTAAGGCTTCAACTCTCAAACAAGAACACATGCAAAGAAAGCAATGGAAAGGCACCATGCCCAGCCCGAATATAGGACAAGAAAAGGAAAGTAAATTCCAAATAATGATAGGAGACATGATGATAATAAGAACAGTAGTAATAGGAATAGTAATACTAACAGTACTAATAATAGTACTAATGATAGTCATACTACTTATAAATATAATAGTAGGTAGCTGAAGCAGGATGAAAACGGACTGCTCCAATTCAGGCGGGAGAGGAGGGCCCACCTTGCGATAGTGCTGCAAATCCACAAGGCTCCTTCAGGGGGGGGGGGGTGGTGTTGGGTCTAGAATTCTGGGTCATTTTTCTTACTGGTTCTTAGTAGGGCATATGGGAATATATTCTGTAGGGATTATATGGGCTTTAATTATATTCCCATATTCTCTACTCAGAACCGGCAAGTTTTGGGTTGCCTACAGTAAGGACTAAAGTATTTTCGGCGTTTCTGCAGGGGGGACCTCTGTTTTTTTGAAAACTCCCAGGCAGGCGAGTGGTACTCGGCTGTTGCTACAGGCTTGCATCTTCAGGTGGGTCGTGTGAAAAGCTTGGAGACCCCAATGGACCCCAATCAAGGACGGGACTTTAGGGATCCTTAGCCCTAAACCCTCAACCCCTAAGCTGCTAAACCCCTAGACCACTAGACCTTAGGGAGGCTGTAAGGGAATTCTGAGTTATGGGTCCCCTGACATGCGGCCCTCTAAAGGGTTCCTTCACTCAAGCATCGCAAATCTCAGCCCCCCCCCCAAGACAAAAAACACACCCTTAACAAGATAAAACATTATAGCAACTTACAGAACATCGGGAAGATCAGGGTTTCGGGTTTAGGGGTTTAAGGTGTTAGGGGAAGTTTTGTTCCTCGTGGGTGGGATTGACCCCTTTCAAGGCACCCCAATTTCGGGAAATACCCCTGCCTGGTGCGCTCTCAGAAGCATTCATTGTCCTGCCAGTTGGCTCAGTCTTACAAGGGGCTTGTACTGAATAGGGAATACATCATCTAGGGATTATATTGGGAGTATATTCCTTTAAGCACCTGTACGCAGTTGTGTCAGCTAGCCACATGCTTCAGGCTTTAGAGCCTAGGGATCAGGGTTGTAATCGCCCCTTATAAAACTCCTTTTAAGATAGCTACTGCAACCGGAATGACCCACCCTATACTCTGAAAAGTGGCTGATTTCCAAGTGGAGTCCAAGGACTGCGCCATCCTCTGATTCTGCAGCGAGGCAGGCACGCCTTTGGAGGAGGGATGCTTGGGGGCTTACGGTCTAGTGGGGGTAGCATTGGGTCTGTTGGTTTCAGGGCAGGTTTTTCATAACAGTCCTGAGCCTGCGTTTAAGGATTGCTTTTACCATCTAGAGGCCTATTTGAGGTTGCAGTTTGAGGTCCCCACAAGCATGGAATCTCAATTCTCCGTGGGAACCCACATTGTGCCTATGTACCTAAGTTGCTGTTTGCATGCGCTCAATGTCACTCGCTCTTCGAAGACTGCCATGCAAACAGAGAAAAATCTGCTGAAGCCGATCAGAGGGCCTGCGATCTTCTCGGGTACTGCGATGTGAAAGATCAACCTGAAGTCTATGCTCTCCGCAGTGGGATTCGTGAAGATGACCTCCAACAAATCACGGGCATGTGTCACTCTTAAGATGCTGCTTTAGATACAAACAAATCACTGTGCAGCATAATATTGTCCAATTCTGACTGCGAACAGTCGTTCAGGCACTCCTTGGGGATGTCTTGATATTGCGAGCACCTCGTAGCCGTCGTTCTGCACGATGCTCTCTTTGCGAGAGCTTAGCTCCACCTGTGAATTGCCAAAGATTTACAAACCAACATTCAAAGCCCCAAAACAATTGGGTGCCGTACTTTGAAGGGGGTATCCGACAAGTGCTTAAAATCCCAAATCAGGAGGTGCTACACTATCAAGGGTCACTCAAGCATCCCAAATCTCAGAACCCCCCCCCTTCCTTGGGACAAAAAACACACCCTTGGTAAGCAAACACCTCATTATAGCAACTTATAGAATATTGCGAAGAGAAGGATTAAGGGTTTGGGGGTTTAGGGGAAGCTTTGTTCCTCGTGGGTGGGATTGACCCGTTTCAAGGCACCCCCAATTTCGGGAAATACCCCTGCCTGGTGCGCTCTCAGAAGCACTCATTGTCCTGCCAGTTGGCTCAGTCTTACAAGGGGCTTGTAAGGAATAGGGGAATATATCATCTAGGGATTGTATTGGGAGTATATTCCTTTAAGCACCAGTACGCAGTTGTGTCAGCTAGCCACATGCTTCAGGCTTTAGAGCCTAGGGATCAGGGTTCCGCTTGTAGGGCTTGGCGTTAGCAGCTAGCAAATCTTACTCGGCTGCAGGGTCCTGTCAACCTGAAGAATTCCGGAAAAAAAACTGCCAAAACTCGCGGCTTAGGGGACGCGTAGGGGTGAAGGTTTTGCGTTTGGGGTTTAGGTTTTAGGGTTGATTGTACACATCCTCAGGTTTACTGTAGGGTTTAGGGCGGGCGCCACAGCTCTAACAATGACTGCAAAGACTCTGAGAGCGCCTTGCAAAACCCTATTCTTCTGCACAGCGCGATAATCCTGAAAATTAGTTTACCGTCTAGGTCCTGGCATACACCCTAAAGCACAAGTCCCCAGAAAAAGGACCCGGCCCTGAACAATGAGACACATCCATACCATGCAATCCTGAACCCTGAACCCAAGTTCTGAGCCCTATACTTTTGGTCATTCCCCTCTGCAGCAGTTTCAAAAAAATTGCAACGCCCAACCATGTCTCAAACGCAGCATGGGCGCCTCACACTCCCAACCTCGCAGGCATCCATTCCAAGTCCCATAAGTGGGTTTCTGATGCCAATTACCAACGGCATGGTTCTGTTTGGGTTTTGTGCTCATTGAGACGAAGTAAGACCTTGCTATTTGGCATATTGGGTTGCTTCCATGCAAAAAAACCTGACCCGACTGCTGCTTGGCCAGTTCACACTGTGTCGCGCGTTGCTCAAGTGGCTCAAGCCAACTCGACCATGGCGGCGACAAAATGTCAAGCATTCAAAGCAATTGCATGCGACTCAGTCAATGACATTCAGGCACTAGCAGGAACATGACATGGCCTTCTACCTTCACCGTTTGCGCGCGGCTCCTTCACGCATGGTGGTTGCTGGGAGTCTGCAGCAGCCAATTGGGAGTTCCCCGTTCCAGTCGTTACAATAGCCATCAGTAGCCCATGTTTTGGTGAACAAATCTTGCGTCTTATGCATGCATTGGCCAAATGGAAACTTTGTGCAGTTAAAGTGGAGCCGGTGCTGCATGCAATGCGTTACATTGCCTACCTGCAACTTCGCGTAGCTCAAAGCCGCTGCAGATTTATAAGTATATCCAGAAGAATCCTATCACTGCAAGAGCAGCTACACAAAGCCAATGTGCGCACTGGGGCTTGCAGTTGTATCGAAACATCCCCAAACTGGCGGGCAACCTGCACAGTTTCGCATCTTCATGCCCAGGTAATGCTGAAAAATCCCTTCAAAAAGAACTAACCTATGCAACCTCTTTGCTCCGAAAAAAAGTCCTCATGCCTTTGATGCGTTCAAGCGTCCGCAACCCTCAACACCTACAGTCTTCGTACAACAAAACACATCAGAACCAGAACGAAGGAGCCATCCGGCTTCAGCCGCGGAAACCACAGAAAAACGGATGTGTTTTGCTTCACCAGCTCTGCTCAGTTGCTGTAACTTGCCTACTGCTCCCTAGACTCAGTCGCATGCAACGGCCTCGCAGGGAAATGTATGGATCAAGAAACGTCTTTGTACTGTGTGGTCTATGGGCGGGTGGGCTCACAGAAGTATGAGGACTTAAGGAGAGAATGCATCTTCCAAAAGTCGAGTGCATTGCAGGAAAAAACACAAGACTGCACTGTAAATCACACCCTCTTTTTAACTACCTAAGGTATGGCAAGTTTCATGCAACCAACATGATACAATAGAAATGCATAACTTAGGGATGGTACTGGAGGAACTAACAAGGCCACCCAGAAAAGAAGGTAAATGTCATCCGCATGCGGTATTGTAATAATCGAAAAGGTCACTCCACCAACGTCAGAACCCAAATGGTAACAGCGACAGTTTTGGCGTTACATGTGCAAAATGTATCCACCAGCATCTGGCACCCCAAGCCCTGAGCCCCAAACCCAACTCTCAACCCTCAACCCTCCATATATGTGTATATATATATATAGAGAGAGAGAGAGAGTTTCCTATACATATCCTTATGCACCCCTATGTAAGACCTACAACCCCTTCATTTAGCCAAGGGCACGGCTTCGGACCATCATCATCGTCATCCAAAAGCCGCATGATCTTGGAACAGTCTGAGAGAAGCTTGAAACTGACTGCCAGCCAGGAAAACTACACATAACTCCTCCAAAGCTAAGACTAAAAAACCCTAGGTGCCCTGGTTTCTTCCATTTTTTCCACTGAGCGGTTCCTGCAATGCGGAAACGGACTTAAGCAAGAAGAGAGCCTGAAACAGCCCTGACTCCAACTGCCCTGAATTCTCCTGGATGGGTCTTCTTAGCAATGTGCCATTCCTCTAAGGCAGCCACCTCCTCCAAGCCGCATGCCAGCACAGCCTGATTGTCTGACAGATGGGCGGGGGGGGACATTAGGAAAATGTAGGGATGTGCATAAACAGGTGTCGGGGCTTACGATTCCGAAAGAAAATGGGTCCGATTTAGGGGTACCATGAAGGTTGTTTGGGATTGCGGTGGGAGTCTTCAGCGCATGCAAGTCCTGTGAGCTAAGGGTTTCTTGGTGCCGCGCAGCTGAAAGGGTGAGTTGAACAACGTGTTGCAGTCCAGTCGGAACACTGCAGTTGGGAGAAGCAAAACAAAAAGCTTGAACACATTGAATGGCCCTCTGAAGCTCATGCCACAGGCTTTGCACACAAATGCACGCGCAAACAATAACACTAGAACCAAAAGAGACACCGGATATTACCTTGTACGTGGAGCATTGAAACCTTCGCTGAAAGGACTCTGCAAACCCCGAATTAAGTATCTTAAGCGTATAAAGTCTAGGTATGATCCCTGTGCTACTTTTAGGGCAAGGCAAGAATTGACATCTGCCCGTTTCGTCCGAGAAACGGGGCCACATAGCGATTGAAACGGGGTCCAACTCATTGTATGATTCCTGGCATAGTGCGAGCCCGTCACAACACGAATAGAAACAATAGGAACAATCACAAGTAATACTGATGATGAGGACAGGAACAATAGCAATCCTCCTTTTGAAGGATTAAGCTTGCCATTCACATGAAAGTGGTTCGCGGGGAAAAGAAAAGAAAGACATATGGACAAGGCGGTTTTCCCAGAAGTGGCGGGTGCCGGGAATCGAAGCGGTATTTGTCCCTGCTAGCAAATATGTCGTTTGTTTGTAATCTGCTGTAAGCTCATGAAGACGGAGTTCTGCAGTTTCCTTGAAGGATCCTATGAGGACAAAAGTGGCAGGAGCACGAATTCTTAGGGAGTTGATGCCCTGGGAGGGAACGAACCATGTATGTGGAGTCAAAGAACATTCTGCCTTCTGAACGTGGAGGGGTGAAGCTAGAAATGTTCCATTTTTGAATGTAGCTTGCTAACCTCCTCAGGATCTTCCAGTATGCCAGCACTGCTCCTGCGTCGACCAAGAGGGGTCAACTGGGAAATGTGATAAACATGGGGAGCTGGAAATGTACGAGGTGAAGCCCGAACCAGAGACCAATGTTTGACAATTGGAAAAGGGGAGGCGAATTAGGGAAAGCGCTCTGTCTGGTATTGATGAACTGTCGGAATAAAGAACCTTTAAAAATGAGATCTGCAAACTCTGTAATATCTGCATGTCCACTTCATATGCCAATGTACCCCTTTATTCAGCCCAGGCCGCGGATTCATCAATTCCTCCTCCTCCTCAAGTAGCCACCAGACCTTGGAACAATCTGAGAGAAGCTTGAAATTGATTACCAACCAACACATGGATGTGCAGGAAACCTGCACGTAACTCCTTCAGAGCTGAGATCAAAAAAAAACCTGGGTGCCCTGAGTTCTCCTGCACGTTTGTTTTCACCTCAAGGCGGGCACGGATTTAAGCAACAAGAGAGCCTCAAACAGCCCAAACTCTAACTGCACTGAATTCTCCTGGATGGGTCTTCTTTGCACTGCACCATTCCTCTAAGGCAGCCACCCACGCTGGCTCTGCGAAATCCCATGAAGCTGTCGCCTGATTGTCTGCCAAATGGCAGGGGGAACGTCAGGAATATGCAGGGACGTGTATAGACAGGTGCGGGGGCTTACGATTCCGAAAAAATCCTGGGGTACCAAGAAGCTGTGGTGGGAGTCTTCAGCGCATGCACGTACCGTGAGATAAGGGTTTCTCTGAAGGTGCGTACAGAAGAGGTACGGAGGTGTACTGCAAGCCATGCAAGCGCTGCGTCAAGCTACACCAATATAAGCGCTCATGCATTCTATAGTAGTATGATCTCTAGCATGCGAGCCACACATCCAAGGGAAGCCTAGGTGCACGGTGCCCCATTTTGCTAGAAGACTAGCGGAAGTCGTGAGATTTTTGGATTTTTGCGGAGTGAGTTTAAAATGCCTAAACTAGGAACATGATACGATGTTACTTGCGCTAGCACAATCGCTCTGATTGTCGCAGGGCCTGGGATTTGGGATCTAGAAATTTAAATGGTAAAGGTTAGTGCTTAAAGGTTTCGGGCTGTAGCATTTAGGGTTCAGGGTTTCGGGTTGATGTTTAACAGTTTGGGGATTGTGGATTGCGGTGCAGCTGAAAGGGTGAGTTGAACAACGTGTTGCAGTCCAGTCGGAACACTGCCGTTGGGAGAAACAAAACAAAAAGCTTGAACACATTGAGAGGCCCGCTGAGGCTCATGCCACCAGCTGCACAGGCTTTGCACACAGTACCCGCACATTAAAAACAAACTCTAGAACCAAAAGAGACACCGGGCCAGCATTGAAACCTTCGCTTAAAGGACTCTGCAAACCCCATATTAAGTATCTTAGACATATAAAGCCTAAGTACGATCCCTGGGATGTTACTTTTAGGCGAGGCAAGAATTGACATCTGCCCGTTGCGTCCGAGAAACGGGGCCGCACAAGGATTCCCAGGGGTTCCAGTTCCTGGCATAGCCACAACACGAATGGAAACAATAGGAATAATCACAAGTAATACTGATGATAAGGACAGGAGGAAGGAACAATCCTCGTTCTGAAGGAGTAAGCTTGCCTTTGACATGAAAGTGGTTGGCGGAGAAAAGAAGGACATGCGGACCAGGCGGTTTTCCCATAAGTGGCGGTGCCGGGAAACGAAGCGGTATTTGTCCCTGCGAGCAAATATGCCGTTTGTTTGCAATCTGCTGTAAGCTCATGAAGACGGAGTTCTGCAGTTTCCTTGAAGGATCCTATGAGGACAAAAGTGGCAGGAGCACGAATTCTTAGGGAGTTGATGCCCTGGGAGGGAACGAACCATGCATGTGGAGTCAGTGAACATTCTAACTTCTGAACGTTCAGGGATGCGGCTAGAAAAGTTCCATGATTGAATGTAGCTTGCTAGCCGCGTTGGGATCTTCCAACATGCCAGCACTGCTCCTGCATCGACCAGCAGGGGTCTACTGGGAGATGTGATGAACATGGCGGATTTTCCAGACCAACGTTGTGATTTTTGGGACAGGAGCTGTCCGGTGTCCATGTAAGCTACAAGGTGGCAGCCTGAGGTAGGTGAAGGATGAAGAGAATTGCCCATGGCAGATGGAAAATCTTCCTCGAAGGCAGACTGGAAGTGGGAAGCTTTAGATGTTTTAGTGTGGTCAAACTTCGGCTTTAAGGACAACTAGGAGAAGGAGAGGCGAACTAGGGAAAGCGGAGTGTCTGGTCTTGATTAACTGTTGGAATACAGAACCTGTAAACATGAGATCTGCAAGCTCTGTAATATCTGCATTTCCCCTACATATGCCCATGTACCCTTTTATTCAGTCCAGGGCGCGAGTCGCAGGCTCCGTTAGGAGCCAGTCCACCTTGGAACAATCTGAGAGAAGCTTGAAACTGACTGCCAACCAACACATGGGTGGTTGTCAAAATTATGGTCCTTTTTGGGTACACTAAATATTAGGTGCCGTACTATAATGGGGATCCAAGAAAGGGGCCATGATTTTGACAACCACCCACATGGATGTCCAGGAAACCCGCACGTAACTCCTCCAGAGCTGAGATCAAGAAACCCTAGGTGCCCTGAGTTCTTCTGCATGTTTTTTTACAGAGCGGTTCCTGCAAGGGCACGGACTTAAGCTAAAAGAGAGCTTCAAACAGCCCAAACTCTAACTGCACTGAGTGCTCCTGAAATCGTCTTCTTAGCACTGTGCCGTTACTCTGAGGCAGACGCCCAGTCAGGCTCCTCCAAGTCCTTCGTGTTGCTTCAAGCAGACACAGGCTTTGGCTTGCAGTGCATTTCTTCCTCAGCGAAAATGGATTTCCCCAACAGTCGAGGCACCTCACAGGGAAGCCCATCGAGCCGTTCTGGCTCCAGGACCACCTTGAAGTCGAAGGATGCGTTGCACAGAGCCTCCGGGTGGGGACGCGTAGCTCGAACCCATATGTGTCAGCAGTTTGCACGCCTTTCCCGGGCCTGGCTGCAGACCTCTGCATCAGCCATGACCACGGCGGCAGACGTGCGAGCACGTAGGTGTTGGCTAGAGAATCAGAGGCTTCGGAGAAAGTTGAATGGGAAGGAGCAGCATAACGGCCCTGGGCTACTTGGATTGATTTTGGCAAGACAAAAAGCTGACGCAGTAACTTTTCCTTCC
>CAJNIZ010008562.1:0-13988 GCA_905231905.1 Symbiodinium pilosum
CCCCTTTTAGCCTCTCTTAAGCCCCCCTTCAAGCCTTGAAGCCCCCCTTCAAGCCCTTCAAGCCCCCTTCAAGTATGCCCAACCCCTGTAAGAAGATTTGTCCCAAGACAGCTGGTGGCCCTGGAAAACAAACACAGCCTGAAGATAAGAATGGCGAAAAGAACTGCGTGGTAGCGGATAGTAGATTTTTTCTGCCAACTCGGCTTGATCCTGATGATCATGTTTCTGTGTGATAGGCCTTCAACCCCAAACCCATGCACTTTTCTTGTAAGCTTCAGGCCTCCAGCTCGAACAGTCTTATTCTTCATGGGGTACGCTAATTTGCTTACCCGCTCTTCCCATGGCGGTGAGGTGGTCAAAGTAACAACAAATGTCAGTTTCTGAGCCGAGATTGCTGATACCCAATGTTCCCAGTTTCACTTGCAGTTTCAAACAGGAGCTCGAATCTTTTGCTTCCTTGCAACAGGCAACAAATCACCAAGAAAATAACTTTCTGCGTCCTTGGGGCGAACGTTCTCAAGCCTTAAAAAAGAAGAAACAGCATGTCCCCAACCAAGCGTGTTACATCCCTACAGTCCTCTCACACTTGCAGAAGTGCCTACCATGCAGGAAAGCCCCCAATGTGAGGGTAGGGACCTTCGATATGTTTCGACGCATGGCTGATAAACAATCAATAAAGTGCACAGGATACTTCTTTCGCAGCAAGCATTTGAAATTCGTGCTCTCGGAGAATCCTGGGCACTTTTTCCTGGGCATTTTTGTTCGCCATGGCTACTTGGCTTCGTTCCACGCACCCTGCAAGCACGCCAGCTTGAGCTTTGACGTGCGATTTAGTACTGATGTGGTCTTCATGAATCTCTTGTGCCAAACATCACGTGTGTGGGAAACAGGTTTCAAGGCCTCCTACACTGCTGCTAGATGCTACATGTGACTTGATACCGTCAGATGGCCGCCACTCTTTGTTTGTTTTGCTGTTGGTATGGCCTGCTACATTGATGACACGTGTTACATGTAATTGGAGACTCTCATGTCGTGCTTGACTGCGTGTGTGCTCTGTGCTTCCGTTTTCTCAGCCTCATGCCGCGGCACGGTTGCAGCTCAGAGTGTGCGCGAAAACCTGTTGGATCCTCTTGGCATGTAGTATCTTGGCTCACGGTTCGGTTCATCGCTAGTGGCGGTCCGCAGATGCCAGCCGAAGGCCGGGACAAATTTCTTTTCATGATTTCATGATGCTTGCATGAGTGTCCGTGACCATCGAGGCCATGGCATTTTGGCGTTGGGAGCCGATGGCCGCTGGATTGTGCCACATGAGTGCCAGCATAGCACGGTGCAAGCTCGGCCGGCTCAGAATCGGACCAGCTTGCTTGAAATTTGGAGATGGGTTTCCGCTGGCCTCGAGTCTCTCGAGTGATTCAGCAGCAGGTTTTATGTTTTTTGTATTGCAAACTCGGGTGTGGAAAATTGAAAACTTGGGATTTAGGAAAGATGGGATTGATACGAGTGAGGGCATCATTAGGGCCGCAGGGTCAAGAAGGGTGATTGGTGATCATATTTCATTTAGAGCACAACTTATTGCTGTCGTGCAATCGTCACAGGTGCAGGGCTCTCAGCATCCGCACCAGGTGGAAGCGGCTTCGCTGCCGCGAATCACGTCTGGACTCTCCTACGAGTTGCGATGTCTGAGTTACTTGCCGTACTCAACCTGGGATTCGCAACGTGCTGACTTGGCCAAGTGTGATTTCGATGTGCAGTGCAGGGCTTGTCGCAAGGCCTTTTTTTGAATCGCCTGCACGAGCGAGGGGCGCTCACATCCTTGAGCTAAATCAGGATTTGCGTCGCAACTTGCGCGAGGTCTGAAGCTTTATCAGGTAATGTAGCAGCACAGGGTGGTGCCTTGAAAACAGGCAGATCCTTTTCGGGAAGAGAACCTTGCAGATACCTGGCCACTAAGCGATCGAAGTCCTTCAAAATGCCATGCTGCCTGGTGAGTTGAAATTCCCGAACAGGTTAAATGGCTGAAGGCTGCCAGGGCAGCGTGTCTGTCCTGGCATACCAGGCTTTGAGAAAGTCTTGCGACCGGAGCAACGTCGGTTCTGGTGGTCAGCATGAAGTTTCTGTGGCACAGCGCTCCTGCATTTCAGATTGGGCTGGCAGGGCAAGATTTTGGGCCTGGTGGATGCTTGCGTTTCGCTATCCTTCCCAACACCGATGCACCTGCACACGCAACCGTCCACATGGACGGCATTCTTTCGCCTTGTTTTACATGGCCGGCAGCAAATCAGAATCACGAGAGTATGCTGGCCACCGAGACTGCGTAGCAGGCACACCAGCAGTCCCCCTCTCTAAGTAATGCACAAGAACCCTGCCCATAACCCACGTGCATAATCACATACTCAGGGGGCGAGAAGTAAATTTCCCTGCGGGACCTCTCTCTTTTACGTTTTTCTTTGCTGATGCGGACCCATATGTATGTCAAACGTACGCGCACTCGTAATTCACAAAACGACTCCAATAACCTTAGTACAGTAACATAGCAGTTGTCCCAAAGCGCATTATCGCAGCGGCTGAAGGAGTTGTGGCAATTCCAGCGCGTGTGCACCGTGCAGCGGATACCCTCATGCCTCACGGTGGGACAGCCCAGTTCGCATGTTGACCAGCTATACCACCCTTGACCCTTGACGCCCCACACCAGAACGCAAATTCCCAACCTCCAGTATTCTACATTTGAGGGGCGGCCGAAAGGTGCAGTGAGAGTATCGTCCCTAGACCTTTTCATCCCGCCAGCCTCAGAATGACGATTAGACGATTGCAAGAAGCCGCTTTACTGCAAGTGTCGCGAGCAGCGCCAGAGTGGCATGTAGATCTCCACAGCTACAATTCGTGGGTAGAGTGCTGTCTGGAACTAGACTCGTCAAACTTTGGGCTTCGGAGCTGCTCTTCTTCCCCAGTTCCCATTCGACTTGTGGTTGCGCGCTGATGGTGCTACTGGCTGCTTCTTAACGGGCAGTCATAGCAAAGCTCCCTGCAGTTTGCCAGTGCCGGCATCTTCTCGCCTGTCTACCAGCCTCACCCCGGTTGCTGCACACAGACGCCCAGTGTCGAGTAGTTACAGCATGCAACGTAACATGCGGCCAGCACTAGGGCGGAAGGAGGGGTACGTTCTGCAGCATTGCACAGCTCTCTTGCAGCGCGCCTATTTGAAGATGGCCAGAAAAAGAGCACAAGCGTGAGATGGCAAGTCCAGGCTTTGAAGATCCTGCGCCGCACTCACCGCCTGCAGCTACAGCACGATATGTGTTCTTGATATGCGGAAGGGGCGTGCCGTCCCCTGCGGATGTCTTCAATCCCACGTGCCGACATCAGTTCTGGTGGCGGGATCAGACTGCCGGTTAGCATCGCAATGCTGCAATCAGAGGGTGCAGAGTGCTGCCAAAACTGTTCTGAAGAATTTGGGATCTGGCTGAAGGTGCCACTGCCAAGATTTCACCCCCTTCATGCCTGATAAAAGTATGCAAGGCGGGGGTCTAGGCTCTTAAGCATTGGTGAGGAATGCGAGCCCCTGCCGCTATCTGTTTCTTGGGTTGTGGGGCATATAGTATGCAACATCTATGCAATCACACCAGGATTAAGGGCCCTTTGTACTCTAGATCCAGGAGAGCCTACTTGAGAAGCCGGCCCCACAACCCATCCCTCCACATCAGTGCCACGGGTCCTAGGCGGGGGGGCCTAGGGTTTAGGGATTATGGGGTTTACGGTTTCTCTCTGCCTAAGTTTGGATTCTCTTAAACATCCGGGAGCATGGGCCCAGTGAAGCCGTCCAAAAAAGGACTCCGGTGAACATGCTCGGTTCCAAGCGGTTCAAGCACGAAGCTAGTCACCGGTGCAAAGTTGGTCTGGGTACTATCGCAAGTTATGGGAAGAGGGAGCGTCTTACGCAGATACCTGGTTCATGCAGGTACCTTGCTTGTGCAGGTTTGCCGTTTGGACAGATCAAATTAGCAGCGAACATCGACTGGAAAGTTAGTCCATTCGCCGGCCCCAGCTTTCCTCCAGTCGGTATTGTCATCAAAGCACCATTTGGACCTCCACAGCTGCAACTGGGAGGTAGAGTGCTGACAGGACACAGCTACTGTACTTGGGGAAGCAAGTGCCTTGCTCTCTTTCCCAAGTTCACGATGCAACTTGCGCACAGAGCCGTCCACATTAGGAGTGCCGATGGCTGCTCCAAGCCCAACAAGTCACCGCCAAGCTGCCTGCAACGTTCCATTTCAATCTTTTCCCTAACGCAAGCTTCAAGCCGATTGCTTTGCAGCTGGCCGATGAGACACGAAGTGTCGCGTGCGTGCATCGCGCCGTATCAGATCTGGGGGTCAGAAAGCGCAACAAGGCCGCTACACTACGCTACGTTACACTGAGGGCATGCCTTCAGAGTTCTTTTTCCTGTTGCTTGAGGCATTCCACTGCCAAATCACGTCCCTCATCAGATACGTGAAGCAACAAGTTCAGGCTTGTTCTGCCTTCGGCAGAGTGCAGCCACGGCATAGGTATGTGCGTCGAAAGGTTTCCAGGCAGCTTAAGAGGCTGCAATGTGTTGGTTGTGCAGCTGTCCGATGTAATACTGTCTCTTGAGGCATCCCATGCTGAGCAGATCAGCGGCAAGATGCAAACTTTGGTCTTGTCTGCTTTGTGAATCAAGCAGAATTCACGCAGGGACTGGAAAGGTGCGCCAGCAGATGTATGCACAGACCGTATACCCTAAACCCTAAAGTTTAACATTGGGACTTCAGCCCCCTCAGATTGTCCTGGGATCTGACATGCCAGTGAAGGGACAATGCAGGCCCCAGCCTAGACAATCCACTGCCCTTCGTCATTTGCTCTTTAAAATCCTTTCCAGAAAGGCTGCTAGCCCTGCAACGCCTGAAGAGGCCCTAGTCTGCCCTGCCGCCCCCAGCAAAACAACGCCATGCCTGGCAAGGGCAAGCAGAAGGGACAGTGAACATTTTTTGCGGGTGCTGCCAGTTGTGGAATTTTGCTCTGTGAACAGCAAAGTGGCCTTAGGCAGGGATTAGAAACACACATGTGAGGAATCGACCTTGGGATCCAGCACTAGACCCCTTAAAGGGCTGAATTGCCTACCTTGGCAGCAGTATCCCCTTCGGTTGAGGGTTTGATGCACAAGGTTTGCCGACTGAAGTTAGGCATCTTGACATGCGGCTCGTTGCACCTGCTCAGAGCGCAAACGCAGCATGAGGGCGAAGACGTTATGCTGGCAGCTCAGAACGTAGGTGGCTGAACCATGTAACGCAATGCGCTGTCTTTTGGCCTGCTGTCTCCACAGACGTCTTACTCCGACTTACGTCCGAGTAGCTTGGACGCGTAGTGAGGACGTGTTGCTCCTGCTACGGTCTGCCTTTTGAGCCAGCTGGACTGCCCGACCAGAACTGAAAGCATGGCAGGACATGTTGGTTTCAGGGACCTCGCTTGTTGCTCGCTGGGCCTGCTGACAGCCAGCAGCCGGTATTGATGTGTTTCAACCAGATGTCAGCCACAGCCAGTACATTCTCAGCAGTCGTATCTGGACAAAATCAGATTGGCATCTGTTACGCATGTTGGCGTGCAGCAGTCACGGCAAATTGAGGCATGGCAGATCTCGCGTGCAGCATTCACCACGAAAGCCCAAGCAGGTTGATACTACTGACAAATACACGGACAGCAGCATATTGTTGATTCTGATGGTCCGCACCCGAGCGCCATTTGGACCCTCAAAGTTGCAATTCAGAGGTAGCCGAGGTCGCGAAGCCACGTGCACACACAGTCGTCCGAATGACCGGTACTGAAGGCTGCTCGTTCGTCTCCAGTCCGTCGCATCCAAGCTGCCTGCAGTCTTCCAATGTTCCGCACTTTCTCATCCTTGGCCCGAAGCCGACCTCCCATCCGATTGCAGGCCGCCTAGGCTGTAAGACATGGAGTTCTGAGTGGCATATGATGCAACCTTGCAGCATGGGAATGACGGCTCCGCTGATAGCAGGTTCAGGCTTGGCAGATTGTCCCTTTGCTTAGCAGCAGATGCGTTGCCAGGCCGAGATTGGTTTCGCTTTCCAACCATTGCTACGGGTCCTGCCAGAAAGCACTAGCTTGAAGTAGAGGTACGCCCTCGGAGTCCTGTTGCACGTTTGTGTGGTGTGGAGCATGTTGTTGGTGTGTTGTCGCTCCGTTGTGGGCCGGTTCAGGCAGATGCATGGTTTCAAACGCTGCCGGAAGAGTGCGTCAGGATTTCTTGATCACAGGCACCCTTGCTTCTTGCTCTTTGGGCTTGCTCGTCCGCAGCAGTCAGCACTGACCACAATAGTTGTCTGTCAAGCAGATGTCGGCCACAGCAAGGGCGGCGCAGTCCTATCTCTGCAGAAATCAGATTAACTCGCAGCTGCAACTGCAAATTGAGGCTTGGAAGATCTGGCGTGTTGCAGGTTAACCTACACGCCTGAGCGTAGGGACATGCTGAGGGATACCAGAGCATTGGCATTGTGCATGCAGACCCCGTCCCATTCTGTGGTCATGTTTGCACCGGTGTGGTTGATGTCGGAGGTGGCTTGGTGCCAAAGCAACGCAGGGTGCAGCGCCGGTGTTTGGAACTTGAGAGACTCCAGAGCATTCAGTTTGCCCACAGCCTGTTCGTGTTGGCAAGCAAGCAAGGCAATGTGCTTTGCACATCGGGCGAGACTCAATTCACCGCCAGCCTGTTTCTTCAGCTGTAACATGCTGCTGCAAGGGGGAGTGATTCAGTGGGAGAGTCCTCACAAGGGAATCATGTGAACTTTTCATGCATTGATGTTGCGATTAGTGTTGATGATTCCTTGTCTCAAGAAGGACATGCTGGCAGTAGCGGTCAAGCACTTGAGACCTCGTGTTGGGCCTGCAGAACATGTAAATCTCATGGCGTGGGCAGCTGCTTGATGCCAGAGCGAAGCAGGGCGCTGGCGTTTGGGGCATGAGCCGCAGCACTTTACGGCTGCAACCAAGAAAGAGGCATCCTGTCGCACATGAGTCCGCCCTGCTCTGACCTTACGGTGGAACAGGTTGAGAGGCAGATGCATGGTTTCAAACGCTGCCGGAAGAGTGCGGCAGGATTTCTTGATCACAGGCACCCTTGCTTCTTGCTCTTTGGGCTTGTTCGTCCGCAGCAGTCAGCACTGACCACAATAGTTGTCTGTCAAGCAGATGTCGGCCACAGCAAGGGCGGCGCAGTCCTATCTCTGCAGAAATCAGATTAACTCGCAGCTGCAACTGCAAATTGAGGCTTGGAAGATCTCGCGTGTTGCAGGTTAACCCACACGCCTGAGCGTAGGGACATGCTGAGGGATACCAGAGCATTGGCATTGTGCATGCAGACCCCGTCCCATTCTGTGGTCATGTTTGCACCGGTGTGGTTGATGTCGGAGGTGGCTTTGTGCCAAACAGCATTTGGGACATGTGTGGCAACGCCAACGGCCAAGTGGGTCGACATTGAAGGCAATGTGCTTCTGGATACCGCGCGCTAAGACGATATTCAATTTACCCACAGTTTGTTTCTTTAGCTGCAAAATGCAACATGCTGTTGCAAGTGAGCACTGTAGTGGGAGACTCATCACATATGAAATCAGCATTTTGTAAAGTTCCAGTGCGGCAGCTCTAATCCAAAAAGTGGCTCCAGAGAATTGGTTTCCTCGCAAGAACGTTGCGATTGGCGTTGATGACTCCTTGTGTCAAGGAGGACATCATGACTCCAACAGCCGGCCACGAGAGACCTCGAGTTTAGCTTGCACAGCATGTGCCTTGCAGGGTGTGGGAAGCTGCTTGACTCGCCTGAGATCAAAGCAGGGTACAGTTTCCCAAAGTGAGGGGACCCCAATATAGATCCCAAAAGATTATAATCCTTGTTGTGGGGACCCCCATGGGACATGAGTGCAAGCAATACACGACCTTTCTCAGGGATGTTCCCATCAGCCTGACCTTGTGGCATCCCCCAAGCGCAGTATGTGGAATTGCATGTAGGATTTTTTTCTAAATAGGGGGACTCCAATACAGACCCCAAAATAATATAATCCTTACTATAGGGACCCCAGAATGGTACCCCTAATTTCAGGAAGTATCTGCAAGACTTGAATCCAAAGACGCGATCCTACATGCAATTCCTTCGCATTTGTGGGGCCATGGATGTTGTATTTGACATTTAAATGATGATGGGGCGCGTCAGTTGTTCCCTGCAAGCCAGAGGCCCCTCTCGAGCCCAGCTTCGAGCGTGTGCTGCTGGGATTTAAAGTAGCTCTGAGGGGCACCTGAACTTCAATGCCTGGGATTCGGGCGACTGCGACACCCCGCTGGCCAATCGCTCCTGATGTCTCCGCGATCCCAGATATGCAGAGGCTGCTTCGAGGGATCTTCTCTCGACAGGCCATGCACGTTGGGAGCGCGGAAGTGCACGGCGCTCGCCCAGCTGGGCAGCTGAGCGGATAGCCAGGCTTCCAGGGCTCGGTCCCCATGCACATTGTGCTGCATCCACGTCCGCTTCTGCCGTTTCAGTGCCGGAGCTCAAGATCCGGAGCTGGCTCAGATGTTCTGCAGATGATGGCCAGATAGGGCAGCATGCCAGTTGCAGCAGCCGGCTCGACTTTGGTGCCCTGGCCATTGGAGCCTCTCAGCTGCGAAGATGGGCGTGATATACTCTCACAGGCCTGCGTGCCTCGCTGCCTCGCCAACTGCCAGGCACTGAGCTGCATGTGGGGTTTTGTTGCAGAGCGTCTCCGGCCCGTGCTGTGAAGCCACCTGAAAGTCTCCAAGTTGCCCAGCGGCTTAGTGAGTCAGTGCACGCAACAAGCGAGCCACAGGAGCAATGATGTGAAATGAGCGAACACAGGCTCCGACTGTGGGTTCTCCATCACCAGTTTAACTGAGTGAAAACACATTGCGGCAGATCAGGCAGTCCCTCGTCAGCTCAATCACAGCTAGTTGTGCCTTGCTTTGGGTTAGAAGAGCCCTGGAGGCTGGCAGCTCTGTGAGTCCTCACCTTGCAGCTGACACGTCATTGTCTGACGGGCTCTCACAGGGATCTCGCGCTGCGATGGGGTGGTTCACCTTCATCTCCTGCTATGTGCCAAGTCAGGGCTTTGCCAAGACTTCTGTTATCTTCTGCTCGGAAGCTGTGGACGCGGGAAGTGCAGTAAATAAGATCCGAGGTAGCCAAGGCCTCCTAGTTGTTTGCTCTGCATTCTGAGGCACTTTGCAAGTTTTGCAGTGCAGGTAACGAAGCCCCATCCAGCAGCTTAGCAATCGACCCGTGCAGCGGCTGCATGAACCTTTGGAAAATGTGAACATGGAGGACCTCTGCGGTGGTTGGGCTTAGGAATGGGTCATGCTGCACGTTGCTTATGGGACATCCTTCTTGCTTCCTGCTCCAGTTTGTTTGCTGCTGGGGTTGTTGCTGGAATGCGCGGGGCGCTGGTTGATGCGGCGGGGGGGGGTGGAGGGGCGGGGGCTTGAATGGCGCTGTTTGCGTTGGTGCCGCCGTGGTCATGATGAGTTGATGATGATGATGATGATGCTGCTGCTGCTGGTGGTGTCGGCGGCGGCGGTAGCGGTGGTGGTTGTGGTTGTTGTGCCGCAGGTCCTTTGTTTCGATCTCTTCTCTTGTTGCATTGGATGTCTGGGACTACGACCTTTTTCTTTTTGAATCTGTGGAAGCTCTTGGCTGCCGAGCTCCATGGGGTTTGCAACGGCATGAAGAAATTCTTTTGGTCGCAAGGAGGCAAATATTTGTCACCTTCGGGTCCCGGTCACTTAATTTCTTGTAGACGTATTCTGCAGCTAGTCTCCCATTGCTTGTGAACCCTGACCTTAGAATTCCTAAGAGTGGCGCTTGTGGAGAAAGGTTCTTCGCGCTCTTCAGTGTGAAATCTGGAGAGCTTCTTGAATTAGAAAGCTGAGTACAAGGAGGTGCGTGAAATCTAGACCCTGAAGAAGATGTGTCGGGGACTACAGCGTCCGGTGGCCCTGGAAAGCAAACAAAACTCGAATAGAAGGATGTTGGAAAGAACTAGGGACCTTGAGACTGCGACAGAAACCTGGTAGTGTGGCGAAAATTTTGTGCTACAGTGTCCTGATCCAGAGGATAATATTAACATTATTGCATGGTAAGCTAGTTTTACTTCCAGTACATCATGCAGCATACTTTGTAGGGAGGCACCCGTGCATCACGGGAGCTTTCGAGTGCAGGTGGCTGAAAACTGATAACCGGCTGTTCCACTTTGCACCCTCCAGCGCAATTCCAAATCGGAGCTCAAATGAGGCGTAGTCTAAACTCCTTACAGGGGTTTTTCAGGGACTACTGTAGGGTTTATTAAGGGGGATTCTAGGAGTTTAGACTCTGGCCCAAGAGATTCTGTTTCCCGGCCAGAACACTTTCAGTACCTTGTGCTAAGCGGGTCTTTAGAGCCACGGTTTGCAAGCCGCAAGAGCCATAAATCGTAAAAAAACATGTAAGCAAGTCTTGTTGGATTTGAAATCCCCATCCGAGCCGGTTGCTTCCATCCCAGTAGTCCTGTCACACTCACATCAGTGGCTGCCATGCATGAACCCCGCCGACGAAAGGCCTTGAAGGCGAGGTAGCAGGGGCAGAGGGTGAATCCTTGTCATGGCTAACAGAACATTAAGGCAGGTGCACTGGTACTTGTGGTATCCAGCCCTGGTCCATGATGCACAAACATACAGAGCAAACACTTACAAGTAGGAGTTTGTACTCCTGTAGGAACCCTAGCAGTTTGCTTCCATTCTCAGCAGTGAAGTCTCCAAAGGCGAGGTGGCAGGGACAGAGTGTGGATCTTTCGCATGGCTAACAGAACATCAAGGAAGTGCACTGGTGGTATACAGCCCCGGTCACCATGCGCAAGCATACACAGCAACCACTCAGAAGTGTGTGCTCCTGTAGGAATCCTGGGCACACATTTTTTTTTTTTCCGTCGGTACTTCGATGGGTTCCCAGCATTCTGCAACCTTGGCAGCTTGAGTTGTGACTTTTTGCTTGACATTAAGATCGTATTGATGACAAGCCTTGTGCCAAACATCACGTGTGTGTTTCGGAAAACAAAAAGAAGCTATGTGAGAAAGCTATTTGGCAAACATGTCTGAAGGCCTGCGACATCTCCGCCACATGTTGTATGTGACTTGATATTGTCATATAAGTCATATGGTAACGGCGTGTGTGCTCTATGATTCGGTATTCTCAGCCTCATGCCCCTGCACGGTTGCAGCTCAGAGGGTGCGCAAAAACCTGTTGAATCCTGTTGGCATGAGGTATCTTGGCTCACGGTTTGATTCATTGCTAGCGGCGGTCCGCAGATGTCAGCTGAAGGCAGTGACACATTTCTTGTCATGATTTCATGATGCTTGCATCAGTGTCCACGACCATCGAGGCCATGACACTTTGCGGTGGGAGCCGATGGGCGCTGGATTGTGCCACATGAGTGCCAGCATAGCACGGTGCAAGCTCGGCCGGCCAGCATCCGACCAGTTTGCTTGAAGTTTAGAGATTGGTTTCCGCTGGTTTCGAGTGGCTCGAGCTATTCAGCAAGTTTTGTTGGTTTTGGTGTCGCAGCTTGTAAAGTTTTCTGGTACTGGTGTCACAAGCTCGGCTTACACAACTTCGAAAGAAGCGATTAAGAGTGTGAGGGGCCATCAGAGCTTTGCGGGTCAAGAAGGGTGATTGTAGACACGTCTCATATAGAGCATCACTGCTTACATGCTTCTAGTAGCGAAGAAGGGAATATAATCCCAGGATAAGCCTTGTATAATATATTGCCTTATTCCCTACTAACTCTAAACCCTAAACACCATACCATAAACCCTAAACTCTAAACCAAAAAAATACTATCTTCCCATATTCCCTGTTATCCACCCGTAAGACTAGCATCTAGCTAGTCGAGGTGCAGAGCTCCTCGCGTCCGCGGCAAAAGGAAAGCCGCCTGGCGGCTGTGAATCACGTGGTTTTGGGTCTACTCATTGGGGTAATATTGGGGTTACATGGGGATAATTGGGGATGATGGAAAAGAAAATGGAAACTACTATAATGGGTTGTATAGGATTTAGGGACGATGCCATCGTGACCTGTCGTCGTCACCCTGGGATTCGCAACGCTGTGGCTGGACCAAGTTTGACTTTCATGGGAGCAACAGGCAACGTGCTGGACATTAGCCAGTATGT
Source organism: Symbiodinium pilosum (assembly GCA_905231905.1). Taxonomy (NCBI): domain Eukaryota; class Dinophyceae; order Suessiales; family Symbiodiniaceae; genus Symbiodinium; species Symbiodinium pilosum. The sequence goes on from CAJNIZ010008562.1 coordinate 12,232, forward strand.
AGTCTGGTCTTAAAACCCTCTAGAAGCCTTGTATATGGTCCTAAGGGTGGGGGATTACCCGTGGTCCCACCAATTGCGGTGACACTTCCAGACCAAATATGGTCACCGTGGGGGAGGGTCCGTAAATTGGTCTGGACCATTTCTTCTGGAACATGTTCTGAGATACGTGTAGTGGCAGTGCTGTGATCTCTTGCGTCATGTTGCGCTGCCTTGCCTCTTGGGACATCTCATCTGGGGGGGGCGTGGTCCGTGCCTGCACTAACCCCCCTCCGCCCCTGATGTCCTGTAGGCGTCCTGTTGGTCCAGACCCAAACCCCGCCCACCCTACCTCCCCCTAAAACCAAGGTCCCAAGCTCGTACACAAGGGATAATCCAACAAATCAATGATCCAATTTCTAAATCATTTGTCCACCTCTGGATGTTGCCCATAGCTCCTGGGCAGTATGGGGCTTGGCTGAAGGATGTGGAAGGCCTTGGTAGCACCGCCTCCGCAAGGGCGCGGCGCTCGCGTCCTTCCCGAATCAGCATTTGCATGGCAACTTGCGTGACGTCTCATTTGTGGTCGGGTGATGCAGCGGCACAAGGCCGTGCCTTAAAGAAAGGCTTTTCCCTTCCTGGAAAACAGCTATCAAAATCCTAAATTCGAGGACTTTCCTCTCGAAAAAGAGGCCACGCTGCCTAAGTTGAAATGCCTGAACAGGTTGAACGCTTGAAGACTCGAAGCCTTTGACCATTGCCAATTGCCCAAGAACCGGAAAGCAGGACAACAGTCGCTAGCGCCTCCCAAACCTTTTTAGGCCACAGGCTGCGTCAACCTCGGTTCCACAGCGTGATTTGGCACTGCTTTGCTGCTAGCCGTGCACAACTGCCCTGAACAATTTGGGGCCTGCTGGATGCTTAGGCCTTGCTCTCGTTCTCTACCTAGATGGAATGGAATCCACATGCATGTAGATGGCCGGCATCAAAGCGCATGCGTGGCACAGCAAGTGCAGGCTTGTCAGGTCCCTTGCATCGCGCATTTTGTCAGCTCCAGAAGGAGTCATGCTAGAAGCCGCTGTGCGTCGACTGCCCTGAGCAGCACCGGAGTGCCAAGCACCACGGTGCCATGTAAGACCTACAGGGCTGCAATTCACAGGTAAAATGCCGTCTGGCATTCGAATCGTAAAATTTCATGCGTTGGCACTGCTTTCCTCTCCTTGTTCACAATCCGACTTGCCCAAGAATCCGCGCCGATGGTGCTAGTGGATGCTTGTTAACCAGCAAGTCCTAGAAAAGCTATCTGCAGTATCCCCGTTCTATTATCTTCTCGCCTTTCCGCTGGCCCCGAGCCGGTTGTTGCAGGCAGGTCCTGATGCGGCAACACATTCGGACAGAGAGCACAAGCCTGAACGAGCGGAATTAGTAGCGAGGCAGTTTTGCAATCAGGAACATACTTGCCGAGGCGCGGATGGGCACGTGAAGTAACAAGCCCGTTCGATAAGTTCAGGCTAGCCCTTGGCGCGCCTGGGTTCCACCACCAGCTTCCCAAATGTGCAATTCTTGGGATATTTTGTGGCAGTGATTCGTGGTCAAGTCCTACTCGTAACAACAGCTTTCGTTATGTAGCTCCCAAGAAATGTAGGATCCTTATGTGTCGCCCGCTTGGAGATGGCCGCAAACAGGTCACGTATGTTCGACGGCAAGTCCAGGCTTTGCCGATTATGTGCTTGGCAGGTTCTGCTTGCTACAGCACGATCCATGTTGGAAGCGGCTTGGCC